>JABSTQ010008743.1:0-38461 GCA_013358835.2 Ixodes persulcatus | reverse complement strand
AATTGGCCACAAACGACAGCAAACACGGGGTAAAGATCAGTTCAGAAAGGGAGACACTTCGCGCTGCCATACCGCCAAACGGGCGAAACCGCACGACAAACCTGCTCGCGAAGGCCTTCGGAATACTCGGAACCGGTCGGATCCTCGACCGCAGCGCCGCCACGTACATCCGGGACCTTTCTACGTTCGCCGTTCGTCGGCGCCTGATCCCACTACACCTTTCTAGTATGCGCCGCCTTTTCCACCGATTGGTGGCGGGTATGTCGGCGGGTCATTTCTTGTTTCCGTACTTTATAAGCTGCATTTGTTTCTTTTCTGATCTAAAATACTCAACAAAAACTACTTTTATAAATAGATGAAACGGTTCGCGCCACTTATATTTTGTATTTCGACTAAAAAAGTGAAAGCCGTTTACAACTCCCTGTAACACCGAATTAAGGGGTGTCCAACAGGACACTACAAAACGCACGACTCCGACAAATCGTGAAAATTGAAGCGGACGCCTCACGCTTCAATTTTCACGATTTGTCGGAGTCGTGCGTTTTTGTAGTGTCCTGTTTGGACACCCCTTTAGAGCGCAGCTCTTGAGGAGGAGGAGGGAAAGGTAGTGGGGGGGGGGGGGTCACGTGACCTTGTGGGGGTCACGTGACCTTGGGGTGTCACGTGACGTCGGGGGTCACGTGACGATGACGATGCCGATGACGTCATCAGTGATGATGACGATGACTGCGGATGCCGGTGACGTCATCAGTGACGTCACTGATGACGTCATCAGTGATGATGACGATGATGCCTGTGACGTCATCAGTGATGATGACGTCATCGGGGGGGGGGGGGTCACGTGACACCCCCCGAGGTCACGTGACTCCGTGGTGGGGGCTCGCGCGGTGCATGATGGGACATTTCCCTAATGCACCGCGCGGTTACGCCGACGGCGACGGCGACGCCGCTCAAGCCGGAAACGGGCCCCTAAGAGCTGCGCTCTAAAATAAGCTTTTAGCGGCTCTGACCAGTAGTAAGCCCAGGACCAAAGACGTCACATATCGCGCGCTTTCGATACCGCGGATCGCCCCCGTAGGTGAGGAGGTTTCCGCGTCGTTCGGTTAAAATATGACCACTGATATTTAATTACTCTCTCCGTGCCCGCTGCTTGCCCGAACCCCAAGAGACGTGGAAACCGGAAAAAAAAGGTAGACGCTTAAATATGATTGCAGGCCCCTTTAACAAAACTTTGGACGTGGCGGAGTTGCCTGCCTAACAACAATTATAGATCCTGGAGAAGAGGAACAAGGGGGACATCTTACCGCTTCGTAAGCGATAATAAGCGTAAGCGTCATGTCGCAATAGCTGACATGAAAGCAGAAAAACAAATCACGATAGCAATGAGCGTGAACATAACAAGTCACACTCCGCGTTTTTTAAGTTACCAGTTACCATAGCTCGAGCCAAGTCGCGGCTACTTAAGAGTTCGATATTCTAAGAAACTCTCGGAATAGGACCTCTCGCTCAACGCAAGAATGCAGCCTCCGCGTAACACGGGTGTCGGGAAGTCCCCGGTGTCCGGGAGGGCCGCGCACTGTGTGATCTAATTACGGAATTACTTTATTAGATCAGTGGAGACACCCTGGCGGCTGCCATTCATTTATCTGTGGCGTTTTTGTTTTTGGTGGCTGCGTTCGAAGGGAGATTTCATTCGTCATTGGGTTCGCGCGGCGCGCCCGTGTGCCTTTGGTGTTACCGGTGTCTCCTCCGCGCCTTCCGGTGTCTCCGCGCAAGATGTCACCTGGTTGCAGGCGCTGTCGAGCGCTAATTAGACGATCGATTGTGTCGGATGCTTTTATTTATTTTTACCCGTCACTTTTAATGCGTGGTTAGTTTCCTCTTGCATTTGCATGCGGTAACAGAGTTTATGGATCCAATTCGGATGACTTTCACCGCAAGCAGCCTTCGCTATATGTGGCGTTTGAAGTTGCGAACGCGTTCCCGAAATTTTATTGATGGCACTCAGTGTCTGCTCATTCTATACGGGACTCCTCAAAAAGAAGGAGGAGATTTCAGATCTTTATTTCAAACAATCTGTAAAAGACAGAAACACACTCAGCGAGTCACCGAACAGAGGAAGCTTCAAAAAGATTTTAAAAGCCCTCCCACCTATGCCTGCTACTCTTCAAGATCTGAAGCAATCGAATTGTTGAAGCTGTGAATTCAATAACTATGCGGAAAGTAAGTCGTCTGCTTCTTGCGCAAGAGTTGTGGTGACGTCAGAAGGACGCCGAGCTCTGATTGGCTTTGATTGAAAGGATAGTGGGTAGACCTGAATGCCTAGAAACTTTAAGGTTTACCCACTACTTTTTTTTGTTTTTCAATCAGCCATAAGAGTTCGGCGTTTTGACATCACCGCAACCCCTGTGAAAGAAGCGGACGACACTTGCACTCCGCATAAAAGACCGGCTGACTCGTGCGGGGCAAGAAATGAACTACCGTTTTGATGTATGTCGCGAAACACATGCTGCTCATGTCGAGTGCATGCAAAAATCTCAAGGACCATACGGCTTCTAACTTTGAACTTTCCTAGAATCCAGTAATATGCTGAGTGCGTTCCTTTCTTTTACAGCTCGTGTGAAATAAAAATGTGAAATCTGCTCCTTCTTTATGAATCCCTGTATATACTTCGTACGACGACACATGAAGTTCCACATTCACTCGGAGAAGCGTGTATATCCTGCGTATTGGGTTCGGCGATGTACTCGCAACACAAATAATAATTTTCATTTTCTTATAATCAGTTCACCCGCTGATAAAGTCGGTCGAACCTCACGCTCCACTAGGGCACCATGATAGGTCATGCACAGTGCCACTGCGCAGGCTGTTTTCTTAGGTCTACGCATATTTTCAGCTTCGCCATTCGCCGAGGTTGCTGAGAGTGACTCTCTCCACTGCTTTAAAGTAAAATAAAACGCTCCAGTTTTTTTTTTATATTTTAGTGCAATTATTGTCAATTTAAGAAACGCAGGGGCGGTAAGTCCCGAGTGTCTTATTATCGCTCCGTAGCCAACGGAGTCGCCGGAGGGAACGAGGAACGTGATCGGTCAAATCACTCACCTGGTGCTGCCGGCTCGGTCGATCTTCGTGGCTCCCTTGGACCACGTGACCGTGAGAGGTTGGTCCCCCTGGGCGTCGCAGACGAGTCGAGCGTTCTCGCCGCGCCTCGCCGTCACCACGCTGTGCTTCTCGGCGAACTTGGCCGGCACTGCACCGCGCATGCGTACGTTCAAGATTAGGCGCCAGAAGTTGACCTTGAAATCATTTTTGTTTTCAAAATAGAGGGGAAAAAAAAAAGGGAGGGGGGGGTTGGAAATCGTGCGTTTCCCAGATTACAGAGTCTTACGATTTGTGTATGCCTGTAAAGAAAACAAAAGGGTGGTGAAGAAGCGTATACGTCAGCTTGAAAGAGACACTGGGGAAGAAATCCACGCGTGGAATGTCGTGGGATGCGCTCAATGTGCGCTCGTTTCGAGTTGCGCGTCGTAAATTGCGTCTAGAATTTCGAAGATTAATGATACCGTGTGCTCCACGCAAACTCTGTGCACTCGGTGCCAGAGAGTCCGCGAGGAGTCCTTGATGCGCTATTATATTTCGCTCTTGCCTGTCAACGTGGACTAAATCATGGCCTGCGTAAAATGCAGTTCACTGAAAGTGATCCCAGTAAAACACGCGTCAACTGAATTCTTTTTTTTTTCCCTTGTTCAGGATGGTGCCTTTTTTTTTGTTTTGCTGAAATAAAATGAGAATTAGTAAAACACGGGGAAAGGTAGGCAAATCTTAAACACGACAGAGCGTTTCATATGCGCGGCGTGCTAACGACACAGTCAGAAAAATCATTTTATCGTCCGATAGTGATGTTATGCCACACGTAACGCCACTTCTGTTGCAAACGAATGAAAACAACAACAACAAGAAAAACGCCCCTCGGAGTGTGGCGCTAGGTGTCCGCGAACATAATCAAGTCCTAATTGTTATGACCATGTCGTGGAGATCTTTAGGGTTCAACAAATACATACCAAAGCGGCGGATATACACACAGACAGACAGACACACACGCACACGCACACACACACACACACACAACACACGCACACGCACACACAAGAAAACATCCGTATTACTATTACGTAGTATAACTCAACAAGGTGCGGCGCCAGGAGTCGGCGTGTAAAAATGATTTTTTTGTCTTTTTTTTATACGGGTGATGTCGGATGTAATTACGATTTCTAAATAAACAATCGAACGCAAGTAAAAAGGGAACTGGACACCATAAAATTCATTTTATTGACTGAAAGTGACTACATGAACCGGGTGAATAGAAGCAATTGTTATTGACAAAGTGACTGAAAAAACACCGTGTACATAGAGGCAATTTTGCTCTTTTTTCTGACAATGCTAATGGCGTTAAAAAGGGGAAAAAATAGCGGCGCGTCATGAAATATGCAACGCTTAGGTATTCATTCCGCCGAAAGCTCTCCGAATGGCAGAGGCGAAAAGCACCGGATCAGATTGCTTATACCAGGGGTCTCAAGCACGCGGCCCACGGGACGCATGCGGCCCGCGGGACGCATGCGGCCCGCGACTCGTTGGGACGTTGCCCCCAAGCATCAAGTGGCTGCGAACACCCTTTTCCGGGCCTCGAGAGGTATATGCCTCGTAAATAATGATCTGCTGTTGTCAGTTTATTTACACTTAAAACATGGCTGCACTTATAATGTACGTTCACTTATTTGTTTCTATTGTGTTTCCCTTTGAACTGAGTATTGTTTAGCCTTAATGTTTGCTTCTGGGTTTTTTCTCACGTTGATCACTCGTACAACAATCCAACTACTCTATGTGCTACAAGCGCGAGCTTTCTAGGACGCACTTCGGCTGCACGAACTCTTGCTCAGTAGGAGCAACTTCGAAAGATAAAGCTTCAGCTTGGGTTTTTAGGAGTCAAAGAATAAAATTTTAACACAAAAGCTGCCTTAAAAGGCTGCTATAAACATTTTCAGACAAGCAGAAGCCGTCGTATAAAGTTTTCTTGTTTATTTTTTTTTCACGAAATGTGGGGCTTGATCAATTCCCGAGAAAAATTGAGCGATATGTACCGGAAAGACAGTGTGCTTTCTTTTGTTCTATTGAAAAATGCAAGCAAGTTAGCGTTGTGGTGTGATCATAAATCTTGTTATCATATTAGGGACGTAGTCACAAAACCACTGCTGTTTATTGTTTTTTTGCCCTAAAACATACCCTCCCCACCCCCTGCTTTGACCCTCAACATTTTGGGGTGGGCTATCTGACCCCCACCCCGAATGAGTTTGAGACCCCTAGCTTATACGAAGCAGTTGTCGGTGTTTCACTCACCGTTGACGACCACGCCGATGACTTTAGTCAGCGGCTTTCCGATACCGTTGTCCACATAACAGGCGTACCTTCCTTCGTGCTTCTTGGTGACTCGCGGAAAGGTGACCGTCCCGTTGACGGACTTTAGCGGAGCGGCTGTTCTTCCGACGTCGCCGCATACGTCACTGGGCTTCCCTGCGAAACGCGCACCGCGGAAAAGAACGGCGTGAAGGTTACCTCGCGATACACGGCGAAAACGAGCAATCGCTATTGCCACCGATAACTTAAGAAACACAGAGCGTTTCTTACATTGCCACGCACCCCACACTGTAGTGTATGGGGAATGTGCTCCACACACTACAGTACCGCACCACACACCCCACTCACACTGTTGTGTGAGTGGGGTGTGTGGTGTGGTGAATTACCACACATCTCACTCATCTCACTCACTGTGGTGAGTGAGATCGCGCGATATTGAAGTGTTATTTTATAACACACACACACACACACACACACACACACACACACACACCACACACCACACACACACAACAAAACAAACAAACAAACAAACAAAATCCCCGATAGTACGGTATCATAACGAACACCGTCACATCGTTTATGCAATGCTTTAATTGATCTTGTATACTGCATAAGCGTATTCATTAGCGCATGAAAACCGCGCGACCTCTCAACCCCTACAGACGAAGCACTTTCTCTTACGCCAACCATGCTCTTTTCAACGTTACTTGACAGATTTTTCTTACTTATTTTTCCTATTTTCCTTATAGGAAAAGAGGCACGAGAGTGACGTAAAGGTAGATTCCCTAGGCATGATGTCACTATTAAAACCTCGTGATTGCGTAGCGAATAGCAGACTTGCCGCGTTCTTACTAAAAACACACGTATCGTCTGTTTTTTTTTTGTTTTTGTTTCGGTTGAGTTGGCGTTTTCGCTTTTGGCAAGCTGAGTCACAACGACAGTGTCGTCGCCCACATACAGACATTTCTTTCTGGAGTGCTGCGCACACCTCTGCCAGAGCAATAATTAAATCTCGACAGCGAAGCGAAGAATGTTAAGTGGTCTTCGTTCCGCGGCCATTTGCCTAAAACAAAGATTACCGCTTTCTTTTTCCTCGAGTCATCTTAATTGTGCCCGTATATATTTCCTTTTTTTTCAGCGCCGTCTCGTCGTCAGGGTCAAGGATGACCAGGTGCGTCTGCGACGGAGCGGGACCGCTTCGACTTCCGGTAGGTTCGAGAGCGTCGCCCGATGCGCGCGTGAGACTTTCCACTCGGCTGTTCCGCCCTTCCCTTTCGGAAGGGGGGGTCCAGTCTTCGTCTCGCTTCTTCGGAGACTCGCCCTGATGCTGTTACGCGTCGATCGGCCGCTTCCTTTTTCCCACAGGGTCGTTCGTGAACGGCGGTCGCGTGCGTCGTCGCCAAATCGAGGGGTCACTCTCGCTGGCTGCACGTCTTTGGCGTTTCTCGTTGTTTTATAGGTTTCCTGACGGCTTTCGTGGTAGTTCGAGTTGTATTATATATTTATTACGGCGCGCTCGGACTTCGTGAGTTTGAACTAAGGTGTGAGGACACAGTTTCAGGAATACGTATGTAGTGCTAGAAATTTTACTGTTTAGAGGGATCACAACGACATCGCTTGGTCCCAGATTATCGGACCGAATGGCTCAAGATATGAGCTTAATTTCGGGGTGATTAAGAGACGGCCATAGACATAACTTCAAAACGGGAGGCATTCAACCAGTCGATCGATCATTGGTCAACGTCTCTGTTTACTGAACGTAATTTACATAGCAAAATAAACGAGCATGCTTGTAGAGCACGTCTACGAGCGTACCCATAAAATGCCTGCGAATGAAGCATATTATCGAGTTTGCTTTACTATTGTTATCTTCCTCCCTCTTCGGATTTTGATGTTTACGTTGAATTTCGTTTGTCTCATATGAGTGCGTCAGGATTTAGGCTAATTCGTGTCATAAAGTTTGCTGTCTATCGGCTATATTTTTCGTCTCGTGTAAATGATTAATTACTCCATCTGGTCTTGACTATAATTCAGCTGCGGTTCGCAGCGTTACTATTAATGCTGACTAATGGCGTACTCTGTGGGTAAACGAAGGAATAATTAATGTAGATGGTATACACGCTTACCTCCAGCAACGCACTGTGTCCAAGTGACTGTCGGTTTCGGCCTGCCTGCTGCGGAACATGGAATTCGGACCTCGACATCTTCCACTGTCGAGATGTCCCTGGGTTCATCAACCCACTGAGGAGGTTCTGAAAAAAAAAAAAAGAAAGAAGAGAGAGAAGAGGAAAACAATTCAGTGCATTGCTTGGTAAATGGCAGTTCGAACACAAACAATTGTTTGTGTTATGTGTGTCTTCTACCAGCCACATGAGCGAAAATGAATGAAAATCTATGAAGTTTTGATTTTCCTATCTTGTTTACTTGCTTTTACTGAAGCATCAACAGAGACAGGTGTTGGATTTTTTTTTTTTTTTTTTGACAGACACGTTAAGATTTTTGATAGAAATTTATTTTTTAATCTGTACTATGAGACCGTGCGCGTCAGGTGAATTTGGGTAGTGGACGTCTAATGTATTGCTGGTCTAGGTTATACATTAGACGCCAGGTGCGAATGGCCATGGATGTGTAGGGAACGTGGCTTGCGGTGCTTTCTAAAAGTAGGAGCTGGTGTCGCGTTGAAGGAATTAAAACAGGTCGATCGCATGACAGGACGTTTTGAACGAATGGTTACAGTGTCGATCGGTTACTCTTTCACCTGTTCTGGAAGTTTGTTGAGAAACCGGAGATACAGAAAGTACAGAGGAATCTTTGGTCCTGTCGTATCGTTTTTGGACGTAAAAAAAAAATATTTTTTTTTTTGTCGCGTGCTAAGTTGTTTGGTGCTGTTTAGCAAAATGTAGCCCTCGCCTTCCCCGCTTGGCAGCGGTTGTAACACTATTGCACGCCATAAAAAAAGAAAAGGGACGCGCTTTTCTTACGTTTCACTTCCAACGTCGAGGTGTAGCGATCGGTGCCAGCGCTGTTGCTCACGACACAGGTGTAGTTCCCGGCGCTGTCGGCCGTCACGGGATCCATCGTCAGCGTCGAGTAATCCTCGAGCGAAGTGACTCCGTTCCTGATGACGCGACCGTCCTTCATCCAAGAGAACGTGAGCGGTCGGGAACCCTTCTGCACGCTGCAGAAGATTTTGGTAGCTAACCCGGTGACGACATCGGTGGGCGGGACGAAGGGTTGGATGACTGGGGCTACTGAAACGCAAAAGAGTCACTCGAGTAAAACTTTCGATCTCTGCTTAACTTAAGTAGTTTTTTGTGTGTGTTTTAAAATACTGAATGAATTTACTTGTTCGCTTATTAATTACACTAACACTTTTCGTTAAGTGAGTTGCGAATTGGGTTTTTGTCTGAGAATCTGCGCCTATAAAGAACACGCAGTTGGTCGCAAGCGTAATCTGTGGAAATACGATCCTGACGTCATGTAGTAATTTCATAAAAACAAACACTCTGAAAGTTAAAAAAAAAAACACCTTATCGAGGCAAAGGAAAATGGCTCGCTACTCAGTAATCTTTATATGTCTCACAATTAATTTATCGTGTTCTTCAAGCAGTTTGCACCCTAAAACGATGTTTTAACTTCTCACCTTCGTAAAGTAACTATATGATAGCAAAATTAGCAGTGTACTCAGCAACGACAACGAGTCTGACTTACCCAGAACTGATGCAGCGGTGGTCGCAAGAACAAGCGTCAAAACACCGCGGAGGGTCACCGGCGTTTTCATGACGACCGGCAGCCACCACCGTAGCCTTGTACGGAGGTCTTCACTGCACAACAGTCCTCCCTCGCGCGAGTAAATCCTGGACTTGTTTCAGCGTCGCGAAAACACGCTGGGCCGCTAATTCGCGCTACGTAAGCGGGCGAGTTGGAACATGAAGGCGGACATGTCTTCTTCCACACCGTGTGTCTGCGTGTGGTTTACGCACCGCACGGACTCATGGCGCCGCGTGGTGGATGTCGGTGCGACTGCGAGTGAAGGGTGGCCCCTTTTTGGCGTCCCAGGACTGTCCCAGTTCGCGTTTTAAATTTGGCAGCGTGCTGTGGAATGGGGGGCAGCAGGAGACAGTCGCTCGTTTGTTGAAGTTATTCGGTGGTGTCTGCAAGAGAGGTCATCTTACCTCTGACGGACACAGTAATGGTTTTGGAAAGCGTTCCGCCGATGCCGTTGTTCGCTTCGCATCTGTACGTTCCTCTGTGCACTTCTGCGAGAGGGAAGAGCGAGACGATTGACTCCTTCCACGTTTCCACCGGAGACTCATCTGCAAAATAATTGCGACCGCAGGTTCAGGCTGTGAGTTTGGTAGCACACATAGACTTTCGCAGCTTAAGAACGACATTACTTTTTTAACGAAGAAGCCATATGCGAGAACTAGACATTTACGAAAAGAATGGCTTTTTGACAATTATGAATTTATGTTGTCAGTGTTCGTACCTATATAATAGCAACATGTAAAGTGGCAGGACACAGCAAAGCTAGTTTAAGACCCAGGTGAGTAGACTTCTGAGTTTTGTACATGATTCCACAATTATGACTGTGTTTGTCGGTTCGTGACTAAATCTTAATTGTTGTTTTCGGGTGATACAGTGAGGTCTCGTTTATATGGACACATCCGTTCCCCCCAAAAATCATCCATAATGTGAGTTGTCCATAATAACGAGACAAAAATGCATGTATTTTCTAAGTTTGTCCCCGAAAATGGTGTCCATATAGCGGGGTATCCATATTAACGGGGTCCATATTAACGGGACATGACTGTACTGACACCTCATAGGCTTTCCAACCATAGTGGGATGAATCGGGATAACTACGCTGTGCCGTTCTTAGGATAGTAGAGATTATGAACATTTGCAGCAAATGCCTTGCTCATAGCCACACTCCTAGTGATAAATTAAGAAGTTAAAGACTAAACAAAGGCAAGCTCCCAGACTTGCTGTCGGGATGTCTTCTGTCATCACCGAAGCTCGGTCTCAACCATCACCGGTATGCACCAAGGACACGAGCTCGCACGTGGCGTGACGCTTGCTATATTTCTTTTTCAGTCTAAAAAGAAATAGTTGGTAATTCATCTTGCGCGTATAATACCTGAGAGCTTCTTCCAAGCAACGGCTGGCTCTGGTGATCCGGATGCTGAACAAGTGAGGTTCAGCATCCCCCCTATGGTGCCGACCGTATCTTCCGGCTCCTTAGTCCAGACAGGGGGAGCTTTGGAGAACAAAAAGTAAAATTAAACGTCAATTTATTTGGTCACTGTTTGACAACGTGGAGATTCAGAACTCGGAAAAAAACTCAAAATCCCCCCCCCCCCCCCCCCCCGTAGCACCTATTATGAATCTAGCATGAGACGTGGTATTCCTATCATTACTGTGCAAATAATCAAAGTCGCTTCTGTACTATCATAATGCATATACGTGCTTTCTAGTTGTTGCCCGTAGACGAACAACAGGACCGTGCGTTTGTTATTGTACAAGAAAAGTACAAGAGGATGTGTTTCCTCGTGTTCATCGTGCGAAAGGACTGAAGAGGTACTTTCTTATAAGCTCATGTCTGTAACGCATGGATGGGCAATCACGTTTCCAGCCTGCGTTGCAAAAACGGTGACCACACTCGCGGTTACAAACATCCTGTTGGGTTTTACACCTGCGTGAAATAACCCATTTCAAGTTTGCAGCAGTTGGATGGAACACAGAAGTACTGCAGAAATACGTTCTTATGCGCTGTCCATTGTTCTTGACCTTCATTTGAGTTTCACGCTTGCTTTATAAAGGAGGTTACCTTACGCCGCTACGTCATCTGAGCGAATGTTGAAATTATAAAGCTTTCGGCGCTGCGCAAAGTAATATGAACGTGGCCGCCGCTAGTGGACGTAACCCGGTTTGAGAGCTTGGGGTGCTGTATGCTATGTAACAGTAAGAAGTGATTTTCTTAGATTCCCGTGAAATTATTTACGAGTTAGCATTTTGTAGGAGCGGTCTATTGCTGACTGCGAGCCTTCCTTTGATTTTATAAATTGAATTAATTATTTTGATTGCCGGAATTTCCTTTATCTAGAGCCGCAAACTTGTGAATTCTGTCAGCAATGAATAGATAAGCGCATTCACCTACGTCTTCCTAATTGCTCTTCACAGTTGTATTAAAGTAAGTTGAGTCAGGAACGCTTCTACTGCGATCAACTAGCGCTATAGAAGACAAGAATATGTCATTATAAAGTAAACAATTGCAGCTATTTCTACGTTCGTTTGCTCTTCACCTTGGAATTAGACGCAGCTTGTTCTCGGCTACTGGCTGCCTTAGTTCGTTGAAAACGTTGTTACTACACCCCGTGAATTACGTTGCGCGCAGCGTAATGAAAGGCGCATGAACGAAAGCCGAACGCTCAAAATGCTTGAATTTCACGAGACCCTCCCCAAGGGAAGCACGCTCTAAACCCGCGTGTACTCACGCCTATGTTTTTAACAATGTTAACAATGTGGTACAGAACTACTAAGATGGAATATGACGTACAAATTGAAGCCTTGAGACCTTTCATTGGCTCGTACTCGGCCTGACACAACGAGTGAACTAATACACATTAAAAGTTCCAGCGAACACCACTGTCGTCAATGGCAGGACGAGAAGGGAAGGGAGGACCTTCTGTTGTCCCACCTCCCGCGTGAGCTTCTTATTTTCGGTAAGACTTCTGCATCTCACGAGCTACGAGCGTGTACGTGCATCCAAAGCACGAAGGAGGGCAACGGGCGCGTGGTCAGTGATGCATAGGGACCTAAAGAAAACGCCCTGACGCTCTCATTCTCTCAGTGACTATAATAAACTAAGTTAAAAAAAAAAAGACGAACCTGTTTCGTTAGCATTCTCATAATAGAGTTTATACTTGTAGTGGTTTGTGTACATCATGCCCCTTGATGAGTTCGTCAAAATCAAATTGAAGGCATTCTAACATTTTCAAAAGAAAATGACTACTTGTGTGACATTGTAGTGAATTTCGATAGTATTGTTACCTTCCACTTTGAGTTGGACGGTGTGAGAGTCGCTGCCGAAGTGGTTTCTCGCCCTGCAGGTGTAGTTTCCTTGCGATCCGAGGGACGCGGATGTGATCGCCAGCACCGAGATCAAGTTCCCGTCGTAACTGAGGTCCTTCGACAGACCGGTCACATCGCTGCCATCCTTGAGCCACTCGAACGTCACGGGCGGTGTCCCAGAAGCCAGGTTGCAAGTAGCGCTGACTTTATCGCCGGCTTTCACGCGACTCGGAAGCTGGAACGGCTGTATCTTGGGGGCTTCTGAAAGAGACAAATTAAGAACATTTTCGGTGCTGCGTTCGTAACTGCCATTTCTATAAGAGCTGTTTCGCCTAGACCATCCTCGTTTTTCTGTTGACTTGTTTTATTGGTAGTGGTGGAGATGAAAGGGAGCAGGCGCGAAGGGAGCGAATTTCTAAATATTGTTTTTAAATCTTTGTGACAAATTCGACTGTCTTCATCATTCTATTATATGAACCCAAGAATGCGCGAGTGTCGACAGCACTTCATCAAGAATCAAAACTGTAACATGTCCTTCGTATGGCAATCTCTTGTTCGTTCATCGGAAGTTATGTGTTCAGATTTTGAAAGCGTATCTTTTACACCTGACATCTGAGGCACTGCCGGGAAAACCAGCTAACATAAAATAAGTTGGAATGGTTTGTTCTTACGGTGTAGCCAAAGGTGTGAATGCTTACCTTGGTTTCGTGCCGACGCCGCCGATATGAGGATGCTCCAGAGGCCTAGCAGGCGCGCGTACAACATCGTTCACGGAGGCAACAATCGCGGATTCGGTCAGAGTGGTGGTCGCCGTCACGGCCGGGGGACGCGATGAAGTTGCGAGGCCGCGTTTCCACGCGTCTCTGAGCAGAAGCGTGAAGCTCTCTCACTTGGGAAACCAAATACTCAATGGGAACGGAGGAAAGAGTAGCTGCATCTTGTGTCACACCAGCTTTCGGGACGGAGCGGTTTTTTCTGACGTTACTCGAGAGCCATGGGAGCGCGTTTTTTTTTTTATATACGTCAGTCTGTGCGTGTGTAAAATATTCGGCTCTAACGGGACCGTGGCGCCACATTGTGGGTTTGTTGTGAATTTCGGTAACGAAAAACCGAAGTCTGTACGTTGTTTGCAGCAGTGTAGTTTAGTAACAGGCTAAATTCGGCGCTATCTTTGCTTTCAAGCGCGTGTTTAGAGTGAGTATACGATGTGGGTCAGTGAGAAACGATATAGCGCAAGCAGGAGGGAATCTTGTAAACATGTGAAACGGGGCGCGTGAATCTGACGCATGTTTTCAACGCCGAAGACGTTGTGGCAAGCTTTCCTTGCGGTTGACCTGGCCGCATCGCAGAGGTAAAAGACTGCCGGCTTACTCTTGACAGTTAGAGAAATGGTTTTGGTCAAGGGGCTTCCAATCCCGTTGGACGCCTGACAGGAGTACTGCCCGGTATTTTCAGGCGCCGAGCTCGAGAGGAGCAACGTCCCATTCGCCAGGACTTGCAACTCCTCCTTCGCCGTGCCCTTAAGATCAGCTCCTGTTCGGGGTTGTTCACAGACAAAACAAACACAATTGAATTTTAAGAAAAAATTTGCTCTAAAGATTGAGATAGCAGGACGAAAACTTCAAAACTTTAGGCATACCTGATTTTGACCATTTGATCGCGGGTGTAGGGTACCCCGTTGCTCCGCAGTAAAGCACCGCAGTTTCGCCGGACGTAAGAGTGACATCGACTGGTTCCTGTGTCCATTTTGGTGGTGCTGGAAGCATGTGCGAGTGGGAATCACGTTAAATTGAGAGCTGATGACTTGTAAATTGATGAATACACAATGAGGAATCGCTAAAGCCGCAGTCCCAGCGCTCGTACATTAGAAAGTTTAGGGAACCGTTTTTGCACACCCGGTACGGTACGATAGGTCCTCCCGTGCGAACTGCGCATGTGCTACCGGAGAAGACTCGCACATGCGCAGTGCGTATTGGAGGGCCCATCGTAACGTATTGATGCGCTAAAACGACGATTCCACAAAATACACGGCGTTCGCTGCTCGCTGCATGGCATGAGGACGGAAGTATCTGCGGACACGCCTCGAGTATCTTCGAAGCAAGTTTTCTTCATACATATGTATGGTTGGAACATGTCTGCAGACAGATCTCCTATGACCAGTGTGGCAAGGCCGTTATACAAGAAAGAAACGTGCCTCAGACATTGTCTACAGGCTGTCATTTGTATGATGTATGTGACTGGGATTTAGGTGGTATGGGACTCACCATGCACTTCCAACAGCGACGTGTAGCGATCGTATCCGAACCTGTTCTTGGCGACACAGGTGTAGTTTCCAGAGTCTTCGATTTGAACTGGTTCGATCGCGAGCGCAACGAAGGTTTCTTGCCTCGTTATCTTCACGGTGCCGGTACTCCTCACTTCGTTCCCGTCCTTCAGCCACTGAAGCTGCACGGGTTTCGAACCCTCCGTGACCGTACATGTCACCAGCGCGCTTTGTCCCTCCGATAGAGTCTTGAGGAAGCTGAAAGGATGAACCTTCGGAATCTCGGCTGTATGAGAAGCAATGATAATCTGTGCGTGAGGACACTTCTCTTAAATATTGCGAATTATTTAGGTTTTGTATTAAAAAAACAAAAACAACAACATGCGTGGATCCCGTTGGGAGGCTTACCTGCTAGCGTCAAAGTTAAGCGTGCAGCTAGGATGACGAAACACACCGTAGGTGATATTCGACGCATCGCTGGTGACTTTTTTCTCTTACAAGTCACGTTGTGCAGCTTAGGCCTGCACATTCACGGCACAGGCTCAAATTTCCACTATATAGTGCCTGCTACGGTTTGCGAAGAACTACGAATGGCGTCTGGTGGGTGGCTTCATATTTGACAGCGCGAGTTGGTGTACATCCTCGAGGTAGCTGCGCCGCATGTCGGCGAAACGAGAGACTAAACCGCTCGTCAGGGACGGGAATCGTCAGAAAATCGGGAATTTAGTGCAGGAGTCGTCCGCTGTGGCATTCAGAGGTCGCCACTGCCCTGACGCGACCGACATTTCGTGGTAACAGGCAAGTAATTCCATCGAGGTAACGTTGAACGGTTCTTTTCTGTATCTCAGCCTTGGTAGATGGCACTTCGTTGTGCACGTTAGAGCTATGCAAGTGTGCCTACCGCGGATGCTGATTCGAACGGTCTTGTGCAAGCTAGGTCCCACGCCGTTCTCAGCCTTGCACGTGTACGAGCCGGCGTCTGTATCTTGTATGTTTTGAATGATGAGGTTGTCCTTCTGCATTGGTACTCCGCTTGGTGTCCCGTCTGCAATAGAGCGAACATCAGGGTGAATACTGCGTCTAGCTGTTCGAAGTAATGAGTATACGCCGTGTGTAAATTCTCCATCCACACTGAGATCGATGCTGTATCTGTGAATGCGCCTTTTTGACTTTGGAGTGCGTGCAACCAGAGCACGTGCTTCTGAGTGCAGGGTCGGAGCCTTAGTTGTTGCTTCTCATGTCAACTTCCTTAGTACGACTGATGTAAATCTTACCCTTTGATTTGGTCCAGGTTATCTGGGGCATTGGAGAGCCGGTAGCTCTGCACTCCACCGTGACGTTTGTGCCGACAATCGCAGACACGTCTTGAGGTTCGTGTCTCCATGTTGGGGGCGCTATAAAAATAACAATGATTGGAAATTGGTTGGTCGCACATTCATTCCATTTTTGGGGCGATTTGTTCATTCTATTATTGGGGGACGACAAACGCACCTTCGACTTTAAGCTCCGCTGTGTACGCATCCGTCCCTATGACGTTGGATGCCCTACAGGTGTAGTTGCCGTGACTGGACAGGTCCGCTGTTTCTATGATGAGCAGAGATACCAGTCTGTTGTTCTGTATGGACAGTCCTGTTTTGTCCCGCAACTGAACGCCGTCCTTGCTCCACGTAAATGTCAGGGGAGCGGCAGCGGTCACCACTGCACAGGTTCCCACTGCTCGCCCTCCAATCGGAACTTTGTTGTTGAAGGAAAACGGCTGGATCTTGGGTGCCTCTGAAAAGTCGTTCCATTATAGATTAACATTTACAAAGAACATCTATCGATTCCAGTTCGTGTCTCCTGCTTCTACAAAAGATATGCTGCAACGCGACTACCTTCATTTCCACAACTGCGTACTTGCAAACTCGGGAATCATTCTAACAGACACAGCGAGCATGCATATGCACGCGCCGTTCTGAATACAATGTAGAAACAATTGTGCGTCACTCACCGAGGCACGCGACGAGGTTTAGGATGACCGAGAGTCCGGCGAGTCCGAGAAGGGAAATCAGCTCGGCTGGTCGCATCGTTTCGGAACACAGAGTAGCCGTTGTATCCTTTCCCAGTGGCAAGTGTCGGGGAAACGGCAGTTATTCGTGGCGTTCCGGGTGATTGCAGAGGCGGCGTATTTCCGTCGATGTTTCATAGGACGATACGTTCGCGCTTTGCTCTGGCGCGCTTGACGGCTATGGCGAACTGCAGCGTCCCGTTCGGCCTATGGCGACAGTTCCCGTGAACCCACTGACGGACGGACAACTAGCGCCTCGTTCCGTCTACGTGGAGAACTAGGCCGGCCGCCATGATTACGGGTTGGAAGTTTGAAATTGGGCAGGACTCGGTTGCGATGCACGAACTGGGTTCAGCTAAACCATTACGTGACAAGTTAAGAATTCTGTGTAACGGTGGATGGGTTGTTCAAATAAATGATCTGGTCTAATCGTGCAGTAGCAGTGGCGGGTTAGTTTACAGTAATCCAGAGACTGTCAGGTGGCTTCACTGTGTTTCTTAGCTGCCTCGCGAAGAAAGGAGCAGTGATCTGCTACGAAGGCTGGAGCCTAGACCGAGAAATAAAGCGTGGACGTCTTACGTTTCACTTTTATGAACAATGCGGTCTTCAGGGCTGCTCCGACGCCGTTGTCAGCTTCGCAGAAGTACCTGCCTTCCGTCTCTTTTGTGGTTTCGGTCACCGAGAGTGTCGCTGATCCGTCTTGAGATGCGACGAGCGTTTGCTCATTCTTCGGTCCTGAGAAGAGCAAGAAAGGGCTGAGATTAGGTCTGCACAAGTAAATAAAGCTTTTTGCAAACTTGACACACAAAACTAGTAATTGTTTATTATGTTGTCGAAATTAGCGACCACGACACCTCAAACCAAACACATGATCATATTTTTTTTTCTTTTTTTAAACTTGTGTTGCATGGATTGGGCCATCGAACTACGTTCTAACTGACTGTTTGACTGGATGCCCGAATTATAATTAACAGACCATATAACAGCTCATCCAGCGGTATGACACGAACCTCATACTAATACACTTTTACGTGTTTTTCAACCGCACTAGCTGTCTTACAGTTGATGTTCTACGACTGCGTTTAACGAGAAGGAAAGTAACTGATCGAATCAGGTGGGAGTGAGAAACAATTGACCGCATCTCCGCGTGGGGAAGGATGTTGATTGGGGCGAAGCTCTAGTGGTGCTTGTCTGCGTAGACGCTGAGCCGCAGCATGCCGAGCATTTCCTTCGTTTTCATCCATGTCAGAAAGAGAATGTGTGGTATATGGAACGTGGTTATATACGCATTTGAGCGTTTGACCGTAGCGCCCTCTCGTCTATAAACATTGAGCCAATGCATGCAAAGTTTAACGCGATTATATACGCATTTGACCGCAGCGCCCTCTCTTGTATAAACGTTGAGCGGCTACATGCAACGTTTCATTCATGACATCCCCAGCTCATGAGTTACTATCACATCTCAGAGCCCCCTACTCGTCCCGCAGTCGTGGCCGAGTGGTTAAGGCGATGGACTAGAAATCCATTGGGGTCTCCCCGCACAGGTTCGAATCCTGTCGACTGCGCAAAAAAAGGTTGTTTTTTTTTTTCTTTTTTTTTTAATATTTTTTAAAATATTTTTTTCATCTTTTTTTTTTTGCCTACACGAGCACGTGAGCACGTGCTCGCGTGCTGGTGAGTACGTGAGCTCATGAGCAGGAGCACGAGCACTGGACGCCAGACAGACACCAGACAGATGGACGGACGGACATGGCTAGCCCCTAAGGAGCTTCGCCCCTAAAAAATGGTTATAGAGGAGTGAGGACCGAGTGCTTATGTGACTGGTCACCATGGAAACATACTCTATGATTACTGTATGATAGATAACCTAAGAACGGCAGGGCATTGCCGGTTTCTATACCATCTGCCAATACTAAGCAACCTTTCAGGTCACAGCGCAATAAGAAGTACCAGTAACCAATTGTAATGGGAATAGCTTGGGAGTACGTATTAACAATTTGTGTTTTTGGAGCTGTCAAGGCTGGTTCGCACATTTCCGTGTGAGTATTACCGACTGCGTTACGACCGCCAATGACTGCTTACGACGAAATGTTGGCAGCCGAGGTGCGTGTCACATGTAGCGAAACGTAAGGAGTCGTAACACAGTCGGTCAGACTTTAACGCAAATGTCTGAACCAGACTGCAATATTTAATGAAACGAATGCATTTAGAGCTTCCGAGTGGCGCTGTTCTCACCGTCTTTCTTCCACATGACCTTGGGAACTGGATACCCAGTTGCAGAGCATTCCACCAGGAGCGCTTGCCCTGCGCTTACTGATAGATCTCTGGGCTCTGTCTTCCACTCTGGAGGCGCTGCAATCAGTGCCAGGTTGCTTAGAGAACGCTTTTAGTTGCAGGCGGGGCATGTTAGTTGCATAGAATCGACATTTAAGCGCCGGAGCGTGGAATGAAGGGGGCAACCTGAATTGTGAAGGTCTAAATCTGCCTGACACCTGACGCGGGCAACTCTCATCTTGGGCTGTTCAAGTATCCGCATGTATTCCCATAATATGAAGATGTGGTTCGTTGGAAGCCTCGGCATATTTCACTTCCTTCCTAATGTCCTTGAACTTGTTTCCTATGACTTGGTTAAGGAGTATAGCACAAACAACATTCTAGATCGGTATCCATGCGAGACTCTGTTCGTGTCATTAATGTTATGGCGATTGCTACGCACAACATTGTCAATATATTGTTCGCCAAATGTCGCATTCTGGGAAAGTATGTCGAAACTCCTAGAGTTTTATTCAAATAAAATATTTCGTGAGAAATAAATTCATCAATTTATTTAGTGAATGTCAAAGTTGGATACACTAGAAGGTGTAACATTAAAGAACGTGTCATTTGCATAACATCTCATGTTCTATCTTTTAGGGGAGTGGGTATTTTCTATAGCGGCACGTGGAATGACGAAAACAAGTAAAATAACATTTTGATTGATTATGAGTAGATTTCACTTGTAGCAACTTATATTTGGTTCTAAATATTATAGTTTTTGGATCAACTCACCTTCGACGACCAGAGCCGCTGAGTTGGCGTCACTTCCATAGTCGTTGTCGGCAATGCAGGTGTAATTTCCAGCACTGCTTAGAGTCACCGACTCGATGGTCAACACGGACACCCTCTTGTCGTTCTTGACGTTCACATGAAGAAGTGTTCCGTCAATGGCCACATTTTCCTTGAACCACTTGAACCGCACGACGGGCGAACCGGCCACCAACGCGCACAGGGCACTGGCACTCTCACCAACGCGGATCCGACTTTGCGGAAAATGAAGCGGTTGTAGTTTCGGCTTCTCTGCAAGGCAGTAGAGAAGTATGATGAGTAAAACCCTCGGATGTACCAACGCAGAGCCAAAGAATACGTTTGATATTTTCGACTTGACTTCGCTCATTTCTACGGTTGCGACTCAATAAAATATTCAGCGGTACTTACCGGCCTTGGTGAAGTTAAGAATCGCTAGGAGCAAGATGATCGTGAACGCGAATAGATGCACGCGGTGTGTGCCAAAGGAAAGTGACATCTCAGGTTGAGTGCGAGTCCGCTAAGATTGGATGTTGCTGTCGCGTTTCGCCCGTGGCAAAGTAGTTATGGCGTCTCTGTAGACGCCTGGTAGTTCTGTACCCACTCCCATATTTTCGTGGGAACCTAGCGCCACACATTGATAATGTGACGAACTAATCCGTCCGTCTGCGATGCCCCGTGAACTTTAAAATTTCGTATTCTGTTCCCGGCGTTACTTTTAACGTACATTTTACGGTCAGCCGAATAGTGTGGGATATAGTTGTCCCGATGCCATTGCTGGCTGTGCACTTGTATGTGCCTTGGTCTTTCTTTTGGGCCGCGCTGACGTAGAGGGTCTCGTTGTCATGGTCCAACGTGATGCTGGCGTCTCCGTCTAGTTGAGCAAAAGAACAAGGCGGTTCATTAGAGTGCGTTGTCGGATCGTCTGCTAAATGTTTTGGATTTGAGTACGATCACTATTATACTTATTAGAGGGAAGATCTTGTACTTTACCTGTTCTGAGCCATTGAATTCTTGGAGTTGGAAATCCTGAAGCCTTGCAGGTGAAATGTTCGCTGCTACCAGCAGTGATTGTTTTGTCCTGGGGCTGTTCAATCCACTTGGGTGGTGCTGTGCAAAACAAATAATTAACTTCGTTACGCAGTACTTGGGGCATTGTAGTTCAGATATTGTACATTCTTTGGTCTATAGTCTCTCAGAACTTACAGT
Source organism: Ixodes persulcatus (assembly GCA_013358835.2). Classification (NCBI taxonomy): domain Eukaryota; kingdom Metazoa; phylum Arthropoda; class Arachnida; order Ixodida; family Ixodidae; genus Ixodes; species Ixodes persulcatus. The sequence goes on along the minus strand of JABSTQ010008743.1, from coordinate 17,390 downwards.
GAACCGCAAGTGCCGCCGTGAAGGAAGCCGATCGGACGTTATTTTTCACGGAACACGTGTAATTTCCGGAATGCTTGACAGTGAGGGAGCCGAAATTGAGGTTAGAAAATTCGGCATTGCTCGTTATTTTTACGTTGTCGTCAGTTTCCAACGGTTTGCCGTCTTTGAACCAGGTGAACGTCAGAGGCTTGTCTCCAGCAGTGACGATGCATATCGTCCCGGTTCTCTCTCCGGCGTTTAGGGTCGTTGGAAATGTGAACGGTTGGATTTTCGGTGCTGCAACCAGAACGCAGGTTCGATGAATCACAACAGGGCTGTATCGGCATCGAGTATACCTCGACAAAGATCTTTGATTAGGAGGGCACGGGGACGCCAGGGTCGACGTGCATGCGAAAGAGGTTGAACTTGCCTTTAACTGCTGCGGCGCTATACACGACGAGAAGAGCGTAGAAGGACGCAACGAAATGTAGCCTGCGGCATTGCATCTCTTCTGATCTTCAAGCTCACGAAATCAAATAGTTCACGCTTTAAGCCAGCGCACAGTTCGGTCCACGCACGACACTCCCGCATCGGCGTCTATGGCTTCACAGACAAGCAGAAATGGCGTTCCCGTGAAGCCTCGGTTAAAACGTTTCTGCTGATGACCGGACACATCGCGCCACTTCTCGGTGCTGGCGCACACTACGCGAGTGGTGCGGTGAAAACGAAACCGAGCTTTGATGTTGGCACAGTGGCACACAACGAATGATTTGCGTGCTAGAAACAAAATATGATTCCTTCTTACGCTTTATCCTGAGACTAACTGTCCTGGAAAGGTCCAGCCCAATGCCGTTTGAAACAAGGCAGGAATATCTTCCTTGATGAAGTTTTCCCACGGAGACTATTCCGATGGTTGACGTTCCTTTGTGGTCCAGGTGTGGCTCGATGACGGTAGTTGGGGACTCGGAGTCTGACTCTGGAGAGTATAAAAACATGCATGAAGGGGAAGATTTTTGTCATCAGCGTGACTCAGCAGGAGCCGCTACCTGAGGCTTACCAAGTTTTCTCCAATTAACGCTTGGCTTCGGGAAACCATCGGCGGAGCAAGTCATAGTGACGTTGCTTCCTGCTGTGGCCGTGACGTCTTGGGGTTCCTTAATCCAACGTGGTGGAGCTGAAAGATAAGTAACACACTTTAGCTATGTCTGATGCGATTGGATAGGTTGGTACGGTCTCCAACAATATAATAGACCCATTCGAAACGGCAGTTTCATGTGGCTTTGCAGGATTCTCTTTGGTGGGGCCCTTATTGCTTGAGGTGAGGAAATAAATTAACATTTAACCCACTCTCTCTATCTAAAAATAAAGTACCCTTGGCCAACGTGTGCTCATCAGCGCCGTGTAAACTGTACATGGCTAACTAATACTAAGGATGGCTAAAACGAACATAACGTGGTTACCTTGAACGACGAGTGGTGCCGTGTAGGACGTGTAGCCAGCCTTGTTGGACACAGAACAGGTGTAGTTCCCAGCGCTGTTTAGGGCCAGTGGAGCGATGTGCAGCGTGGAAAACTCCGCGCTGTCCACGATGCGAACGTTTGGAGAAGAGTTGGATAACGCTGAACCATCTTTGAGCCAAGCGAACTGGATGGGTGTATCTCCGACGGAGATGGTGCATATCACACTGATCCTTTGGTCAACTTGAAGATTTTTGGGAAACTGAAAAGGCGGTATCGAGGGTGGAACTGGAATGAAAGGCAGCGAACGTAAATAGAGCGAGTCCGAGCCAGTACTACGTCTGGCATTTTGACAAGCACTGAGCCAAGAGTAAAGTGCGTCTCACCTGCAGATTCCGCCGTTCTCCAGATGGTGCTGTGCACTGATACCATCCAAACTACGACAAACTGGAGTTGATGCGTGAAAGCACGCATTGTGAAAATAGGATTTGGTAAATATGCCTCAGAAGTTCATAGGTTGACTCTGACGTACAGCCGCTAAAGCGAGGAATAGCGTCATGGCGCTGTCGGTCAGCTAAGCGAACAAGGACTACTGTCTCCTACGCAGGACTCCTGGCGCCACATTACGGACGGTCGTTGTACCATTTATTCTAAAGGGAGTTTCACGGGCGTACCGAAAACAAACCCGTGGGCGCGAATAAGTTGGACCCGATTCGCGTGTATTTTTGCACAGTTCGAGGGTATTCACTCGCAGTTATTTACATTTCACGAGGATTGTGATCGTCCTTCGTATCGCCTCTCCGATTCCGTTGGCGATTTCGCACGTGTAGGACCCTTGGTCTGGCTTGGATGCTGAAGCTAGCTCGATCGTCTTGGTTCTGTACTCTGAACTCCCTCCATCACCTGAAAGAGCGACGAGGAATGTGCTTAGCCCGGTCGATTCATTCGACAGATTTAATCAGTATTCACCCGAAGGAAAAATCCGCGGACGGATGTGCGTGACGTCAGTAGCCTGCACAACTGCTTCGTCGTCCACACTGACGAAGTGCCGGTGGAAGGCTATGGAAGTTAGCGTTAGCATGATAATTTATCGGTTCCTACTCTTTCCACCAATATGTTTCGCGACCAAATATTGTAAAAGTGGAATTGATCTGCCACCAAACCTTTACATTGCTTGCATTGACGTCACCTCGGCTGCCATTGTGGTGGTCTTGCTGCTGAGCGCGTACATTATGCAGCATACATTTCAAAGCACTAAATTTGTTTTGTTTTTCTCCACAAGGACAGTTGGAAATATCCAACAGCATGGTGCGATGACGTCATCTATTGCAAGTCATGCATTGTTTGTGCCGCCCGAGCATCTCCTCCGGTGCGATGTCGCTAAAGCTGACGCTTTTGTCACGTGATGCGCGCTCTGCGGAGAAGTCCGTCGGATTTCTCACTCGCGTGAATACCGCTTTAACTGCCGCATGGGAGCGTACCTTCTTTCGTCCACCTGACAGAGGGCTGAGGATGTCCGTTGCCATCGCACGTGATGCTGACTTTCTGACCCGCGGTGACAGACATGTCACGGGGTTCTGTCTTCCATGTGGGAGGGGCTGCAATTTAATTGAGTTGGAAGACAAATATTATTATTTTTTCACCTCGGCCGTTCTAAGGAACTATGAGACAAACATCAGAGTTGTTAGAACGGATAGATGTTGTCAGAGGTACTCGGTAGTGGGAGAGGGGTGGGCATAGAGATCAAGGGCGCGCGCGAAAGGGCTACTATTATTCAGTTCAGGACGTTCATGCAGTCGAGTAAACTTTGTTATGCAAACTCCTTCTAGATTAAACACTTATTGGTAATTTACCGGTCTCTGCACAAGAGAGACGCCACTCAGTTCACAAAGGTTTGGTTGTCCATTCTGATACTTGGTGATTGGATCCAAAAACCCGGTGTTCTGACTTTATGGAGAAATTGCAGCGGAACGTAGTTACCTTTTATTTCCAGGGTGCTGGCGTAGGACACGGTTCCGCCGGCATTGCTGACGACGCAGGTGTAATTTCCGGCGTTTTCCAGGCTGAGTCTTTCAATGTTGAACATCGAAAATTCCGACGAGCTCACGATCTTGACGTTGCCTTCTTGGCGCAGCGTCGAGCCGTCTTTTAGCCAAATGAACTTGAAGGGCTTGTCCCCAGCTATCGTCGTGCACGTAACACTGCTTCGTTCTCCGACGACAAGAACTTTCGAGAATGCGAATGGATGAATTTTTGGTGGAACTGCAATCAAGAGCACATATGAGTTCATTGTAGGCATACAGATTCCGTTTGTTGGGATGTATTTGAGTACTACTCACCCAAGTTGGAGCGAACGGTGTGTAGTAAATTGACCAGACACCCTAACAGAACGATCAAACTGAGCCAAGGACACATTGTTTTTCGGTAGAGCTTGAGTTAGGGAGTAAACAGCAGTAGTGAAAACCACCTTCTCATCGCGTCCGCTTCGCCTGTCGGCAATGGCGGACTTGGTATAAAGAGAGGCCTCTGTAAAAACCTTCGTAACAGCGGACACCTAGCGCCACTCTTCGGGCCGATTCAGGACTAAGCTGGAACTTGCTTGAATACAAAACAGGAGTTTGAGTAGGGGTGGCGGCAGTTTACTGGTTACAAATAAAATTTCTGAATAATCTTAACTGCCTACTTTTGACTGCAGATAAACAGTCTTTTCGAGGGCTGTTCCGATGCCGTTGTCGACACGGCAACGGTAGGTTCCTTCGTCCGATTTGACGGCGGACGAGATGGTGATGGTGCTGCCATCCAGCCTTGTGACGTCCTTGCCTGTAACCACAAGTTTAAGCGAAGATGATATTTTGAGGAGGAACTAGTGTTAGTGGCTTCATAATTTCAAATGTTTTGTGATGTACCTAGCTTTGTCCAGGCTGTGGACGGCGGGGGAAACCCTTCGCCCTTGCAAGGAATCGTCACTTGATGACCAGCCGTCACATAGGTGTCTTTTGGCTCGGTCAGCCACACGGGTGGAGCTGCGTGTAAAAACATTAAATGTAACGTCTTCTTTCATGTGCTTCTGACATTATGATTTAAATTTTTTTTTTTAAAGCTTAAAAATCTGAGGCACACATGATTTCTGAAAACTGGTGCTCGTGACACGTTCTGGGAAGTAACACTTCTTCCTTCACGACGCTCGTCATTCCAGTTGTTTATTACTTCCCTAGCTGATTGTTCCTGAATACTGCGTGGCTCAGTGAACGGTGTCATATTCTTTATTATTCTTCGCGACGAAAACAATATTGCCAGACGTTTATCTCAGAGAGAAGCAGTAAGGCAGTAAAACAAGCGCTTCATAGCACACGACTCTTCCAAGTCCAGTCAGCGCTCTACGGGAAGCGACTTTTTAGTTAATATTCAGGAGAACGTTCCGTATTACTAATTTTTATATTTGTCAACTCCCGCAGCGATTGGGGGTAGCACGCTTGGGTTACCGAATTCGCAGCCTAGTGACGCTAACTAACATCCCAATTTGCTAAAGGTAAGCATGCCCCGCAACTGAAGCATTACGTACCTTTGACCTGAAGGGTATCCGTGTACGACACGGTTTCCGCCGAGCTGCTCACTGTGCATGTGTAATTTCCGGCGTCCGTGAGTTCGAGGTTCTCGATGCTTAAAGTAGAGAACTCAGGGCTGCTGGCGATGTTGACATCTCCGCCTTTTCTTAGCGGCTTTCCATCCTTGAGCCAAGTGAAGCCGAGCGGTTTGGCGCCAGCCATAGTCGTGCAGATGATGCTCAATCTTTCACCGATCAGCAAAGTCTTGGGGAACGTAAACGGCATGATCTTCGTTTGAACTGAGGGTGAGAAAAAACAGCTTTGAGGACGCGAACATCCATATAACTATTGTGATTACCAAAATAGTTATCCGTACCTGAACGTCCCGTCGGTGCGTTGAAGAGTACGATACATACCACCGAGATAATTACCGACATTATGAGCGTTGGAAAGGCACCGTCGTTGAAGTTCTTGACGGAGCGTCGCAAACCGGGATAGTCCGAAGCCTCATCGGACGAAACTACAGCGCACGGAATACAATGGCTGATCGGGGCTATACATAAGCATCAACGATATGGTTTCGGTACAGTGGACTCCTAGCGCCACACTTTGAGCGTATCCTCGACTACGACCGCTTCCTGTCATGAAAACGAAACTACAGGCAGCGTGAAAGTGGATGTTATGCTGTACGTTTTACTGCCACGCTGACGGTCTTGGTGAGGCTTCCTCCGATGCCGTTTGTGATGTCGCACCGGTAATGGCCTTCGTTCTCCTTGGTTGCTGTCGCGATTTTGAGGGGTCCGTCCACAGTGTTCGTACTGGTCTCTTTACCTGGGAGGAATGTCTGGGAGTTAAGGATATTATTTTCTTGGTCGCTGCTACTGGAAGGCAGTGTTCTTTAGTATCCTTACCTACTTTGGTCCATGATATTGTAGGTTTGGGAAAACCGGTTCCACTGCACTCTAGCGTTACCGCGTCCCCGGCAGTGACGGTAACGTCCTTTGGCTCCGTCGTCCAGGATGGGGGAGCTGTGAGTTTTAATGTACTGGTCTTAGCTACATACGTATGCCGCATTTTATTTTTCGTAACGTAATTAGGGTAAGTATTTTCTGCTCTCACAAACCATTAAAAGCTTTCTTTGTTCGACTTGAATTGCTTCGGAAAGATTTTGCATAGAGCGGCGACTTTACTCTCCCCTTTTTTATGCCTCGCTGCGTGTTCCGGTATGTTCACCAGTTCGATGATCTTGGCAAGAATACTCTATACTTTACTTTAAGCGAGAGCTTTGCAGAATATATCAGAGCGAGCTCAACGCATTCAGCGTCTCTGCCGAGCACACGCCCTCGCGCAGTGCAAGCATCATTCTGGGCAACATGCTCGTAACTGTAGCTTCGGCTTCGTTCTTTCGTTTAGGTGAAACGGTGTATATGCTTCAGCGTTGAATGTGTTCATCGCTTTACAGTTTTTTGTTTCTTTTTTTCTATGCGATATATTTTTGAATTAAAATGATTTTTCTTAACGTCGTTCTGCAAGGTCATTTTATGGACGCCTCACCATTGGCATTTAAGGCTGAACTCCATGGGACGAATATGCTGCGAATAACCGACGAATTTTGCCCGGCGGCTTTTGCTCTGCGCGTGGAATCAACACAGTGGCTGCTGCATCTCGCGCAAAGCGAGCGTGCCGTCGGGCGGCGTTCGCCAGTTATTCGTCACATAATTCGCCCCATGGAGTTCAGCCTTTAACCGGCAGCAATCGTTTACTATGTGAAAGCCTTTTGCGTAATGTTAAAGGTCTGCTGTGCGCATATAGTGCAGTAGCATTCATGCGGCAGATATTGTATATAATTGATTAATAGAAATTATATGTCGCTGCAAGTGAGACAGCATCAAGCTGGCGAAAGAGCGATGTAATAGTAAAATAAAGGGGCCTTACCTTTGACATGAAGAGTATCCGAATAGGACACGGTGCCGCCAGCGTTGCTCACAACGCAGGTATAGTTTCCAGCGTGCTCTATCTTCAAATTTTCAATATGAAGCATCGAGTAGTCGGAACTGTCGGCGATGTGGACTGAAGTTCCACCCCTCAAAGCCGAGTCATTTCTAAGCCACATGAACGTCAGAGGTTTGCTTCCGGAAGCTGCTGTACAGGTGATGCTAATTCTTTCTCCAACCAGCAGATTCTTTGGAATAACAAAGGGCAGAACCTTAGGGGGTACTGAAATGTGAAGTGGAGAAACTTTGTCGTTACGTCTCTGTAGGACATTTTCCCACAGAATACGAAGAATAAAACCTTCATTTCGACAGGGTGGTCATAAAATGACTTACTGGAGTTGGCGAGCGCCCTGCTGATAATCGTGAGTGTAAAAAAGCAATAAGTGAGTATCCGAGCTGGAGTCTTGTATTCAATGTTTTCATGTTGGTGGACCACAAACCTTGCGCTTGCCGTACGTGAAACCGATTTCTAGCGACAAAGCAATGGCCGGCGTTGTTGAAACGCAACGATCGCTGTAAGCTCTGGTGCAACTCCGCAAGGTAGGACTCCTAGCGCCGCACTTTGGGAATTTCGAGGACTAGGGGTCGTGGCGTATCTGGCGCGAACGAAAAACTATTTTGTAAACGTGCGAAAGCCGACAGGCTGGGGCCTACGGCTTCGAAAAAGATCGTTTGCAGCACGCCCGGATCAGAAAGACCAACAAACAAAGCACACTGACCCTCAAAAAGTTATTTTTGAGCGCCTTCCTGGTACAGTGGGCCAGTGGGTTTCTTGAAGCATCGGGAGACATTTGTTTGTATTACGGGCCGTAAATACATCCCGTCCGTCTTGCCTAAACATGTATGGTGCGTGGTCGGCAGCACGATCACGATTGTTTGTCTAGGGGCGATATAAAAGGTAGTCGTATCCAAACAGCGACCACCTGGACAGGATATAGTGAACCAGTGAAAAGTTCATGAGCGCTGACGTCATAGCGTCTCGCCGGTAGGGTTTGCAAGGAAGTTCGGCGTGCAGGTAAGTCCGGTACAACGCGTGATGACTTAAGGGGTAGATTATGTAATAACCCCTGGTGTTAAAACAGAATGTCAATTCAAAGGAAGACAATGGTCACCGTGCTTGTAATCAGTCTCGTAATAATGGCGATCGTAATCATCATCATCATTGCATTCACCACAACCATCAGGTTTTAAATTGGAAATCAGACATCCAGCGTTGTGTTTAGCGCGTCAACCATTCATATTGACCTTTGGTTTTTATTTCAATAGCTGCGGGAGTAGGGAGTAATCTTCCACTATTGATATATCGTAAAAGCTCATTGAGGAACATATAATAGGTCCGTGACGGTTGAATTTTGCAAGACCCATGGAACAGAATGAGGCACAGATGGAGGAACTATAACCCTTGCCTTGTACTCGTTCGTTGCCTTACTTTAAAGCAGCGCTTGCTTAAGTATCATAAGCCTAGCAACGTTGAATTTTTTTCTTACTGTGAGCACGAACTGAACCTAGCCTTTTTACAACTGTAGCGTTGACTATCCTATGCACTATTCGGACAGATCTGTTTTTCATAACCCACATTTTCAGACTCACGCAATACGCTTTAGAGTGACGACGATACAGCAACAAGAGAGGTAGAAAAAAAAGGAAGAGAGATAAGCTTGCGGAAGATCCTACATTTTACCGTGAGGACAACCTCCTCCTCCAGCATGTCTCCAAAGGTGTTGCCGGCTTGGCACCTGTAGCGTCCGCCGTCGTCTTTCGTTGTCCTCGCGATGACCAGCGTGCCGTTGTCCCACTGGCGTACTCGGGCATTGTCCTCGCGGAGAGAGTGACCTTAGTGCAAATAAGGTAACCAGTTAGCTTATAAGACGCGTTTGAAACTTTCCGACATCTTGGGGCTCAGAAAGAGTCACAATGTCGGCCCGAAGGATCTAGAACCATACCCTGACAGATGCTCTGTCAGTGCGCGCTCTAAAAGGGGTCTAGCGACTCTAAGGTAGAAACAGGATAGTTGCTAGTTTTAGTTAGGTCGAAGAGGCTTCACGTATTTACAATTCAGCTGACATGAATCTTTGCGCCGGTATTTCGGCCTGCTTACGAACAAACGAATATGTTAGCCGTTAAGGCCGCTTCAGACACTTGCGTTTGAGTGCGTTTCACTGCGCTGCGGCGAGAACCGAAAGCGAGTCACCGGCACATCTGTGCTTCGAATGAAGCGTGGAATCCTATTCAAGGAATCTTCTTGGCACGCGATATAAGCAGCAGGGATGTCCTGGTGTCTCGCAGCCGCAACGCAGTCAAACGCAGTCAAACGCAACTGTGTGAACCGGGCTTCACTCTTGGACCACGCAGTATACGCGTGGCATACGTCGCTTCCACGGCAATAGAACAAGAGCAATTGTGAGTAAGGACAAATGGTGGCAATGCATTTGATGAATAACGTTTCAGCAATGACATTATTAATTATTTATCAGTTTCTTTTGTGCGCGTGCGGCAGCTATTCATTACGGTTGCAATTTAACGAACATGTTGTGTTAACAAAAAAGTAAAACAGCGCAAAAAGAAAGACGCAGGACAAGAAGGCAAAGTGTACAAACAAAGTGCTGTTTGTGCACTTCGTCTTCTTGTCCTCCGTTTTTTCGGCTCTGTTTTACTTTTTCGCTAATCATCTACGACCAACTGGCCTACTTTCCACCATATGCTGTGTTTGCCAACAATTTACGTCGTATTTGGTTTTCTGCCTGGTCTGCTTTAAATGCTTGAAACAGGACTGGTGATTTTTTTTAAAAATTCTTTACATAATCGGTCGCTTTCACTATATTATCTCGCCTTATATGTTTTCACAATCGTCTCTAATTATCGTTATGATTACATAAAAAGAGAAGTCACGAATTACGGTTTATTCCACGCCACGCCACTTACCACGGCTACTCCATCTGATGGTTGGCAGTGGAAATCCACTCGCGGAGCAGACCATCATAGCGCTGTCACCGACGGTGACCACTTGGTTTGTTGGTGCCTGAATCCATCGAGGTGGAGCTGCGATTGATAATTGTAATCGAAACTACAATTTGTACAGTTTCATTAATACTTCTTTCATTGTAACCTATACGTTTACAGAACTTTGGAAGTGCTCGTCTAATATAGAATATACTAAAATATTTTAGTTCCCGCGATGACGCCTTTCATACCTTATTTATGTTTGGAATACAATTAATCCTTGGCATCAAATTAATTAATTAAAACAATGCCGTTACGCTTGCAACGTCGGGTTACAGGTCATTATAAGCAAGTTGCATACAATAAATGCGTCCTCCCCTCTCTTTTCGTTTTATATTGATTTCGGGTTGGCGCACCCAGGTTTCATGTTTCTGGATTAGAAATGTACTAAACAAATCTTCAGCGTTGGACCGTTTAGTTTTGATACAATATTGGTGAATAACAACCTACCGTGAACGACGAGCGAGCTTGACAGCGAGTCCGACCCAGCAGAGTTGCTCACTACGCACGTGTAGTTGCCACTGTCCTGCAGGGACAGGGGACTGATGTTCAACGTAGAGTATCCTTTTTCCTCGTTCCACTCGACGTTGTTGTGCTTGGATAACGTAGATCCGTCTTTGAGCCAGGCGAACGTTAGCGGTCGGTCGCCTTCGAACGTCGAGCATATAACGGTGGCCCTCTGACCTGAGACCAGCTTGGATGCGAAGCTGAATGGCGTGATTTTGGGAGAAACTGCGTAGGAATCAAGATGGTATGCGTAAGGAGAGTCATCCCTCTAAAATTTGCAAGACTCGTAATCGAAACTTACTCACCGATAGGCCTAGTCGCTGCAAACGCAGTTGTCGAGAGTAACGCGGCAGCCAAGGTGAAAATTCGCTCCATGATTAAAAGAGGACTTTCGAATCGGCAGATCCGTTGGAAACAAAACAGACGGGATAAATACGGGAAGAGCTTTGGCATAAACGTGTGCCGATCGTGCGACAACCGCGTCTGGAGCCGGTGATCATTTGCCAGCGATTCCCCTTGCAATATTCAGTGTAAAAAATAAAAATGGTGTTCGGGAAACAGCCAGCGTACACAGACACGTAGCGCCACACTTTGTCTGGTTCACACACCACAACAGATCAAGCCATTCGTACAACCACATGTGTTGGTGTGTTTATTGACTTCGACATTGCTACGCGTTATTCCAGAATATGTTTGACAGTGCATTACTAATATCGTTCGTAGGAGGTTGTCGTTCCTGCTTGCCCTATGCACTCAAGTGAAAACTTTATATTATTTTTTATTTTGATTTATTTTGAAGATACTGCCGTCCAGCTTTTGAATGTCAAAGCATGGTGTAGGCAGTTATTTCTTAATGCAAAAACTATTCCTAAGTGTAAAGACTTGTCGTCTAGGACTCACATTTCACGGCGACTTGGACTGTCTTTTCCAGCCGTTGCCCAATTCCGTTGCTCGCTTTGCAGGTGTAGAGGTCCTCGTGCTCTTTTCTGGCCCAGGCGATGACTAGTGAGCCGTTCTCCGATGACGCCAACTCTTCTGATCTTCCTGTGAACGTCGAGCGAAAGGGGAAGATCTATATTACGTTTCCAGCTTTCGTTATAAACACATGAGGCTAGATCGAATAAATTAATAAATATTTAATTGGGGACGTCCGAGTACCTGGCTGCTTTCTGGTCCACACGACCGTCGGTTCGGGATAACCGGATGCCTGACATGGAACGTGAACTCTTTCACCAGAAGTGACAACGACGTCACGTGGTTCTTGAACCCAGTGAGGCGAAGCTGTAAGTTACAAAAGTAAAAGAAAAGGGTATGTCAGCCGATGTGTAATCGGGTGAAGTAATAATTGTTTTGTTTACTCAGGCCGGTGCTTCTCACCGTGAACTCTGAGGGTTGCCGAATGGGACGCTGAACCAAAGAGATTGCTGACGATGCAGGTGTAGTTTCCGGAGCTTTCCAGTGACAAAGACGGTAGCTTGAGCACCGAAAAGTCGGCGTTGTCCGTCACGATGACACTTTTTTTCTCATCTGTCAAGCCACGTCCGTTCTTGAGCCACCTGAATGTCAGGGGCTGGTCGCCCACCGTTGCAGTGCAGATCGCGGTGCCTCTTTCACCGACAGTCACATTGGTTGAAAACGAGAACGGAGAAATTTTTGGTGCTGCAAAAACAGAAAGAGTGAGAAAAAGAGAGAAAGAGAGAGAGTAAACTAGTAATAGAAGTTTTCAAATATCCTACTAAGTTTGAAACTGGCAGAGACTGAAGTAGGCCCTCGAAGAGGGCTCGACAGTGTGCTTAAATACTTTATTTTTTAGCCTCACATTTGCAAAATCAGTGTACACGACTAAATTATGCCACATTCGGTTGTCATGGAGGACACGGGCATTACATAGAAATATTATTGCATCGTTGGTTGCTGGCCGCTCAATAAGAGCCAGCGGGCGGCTCGAACAGTAGCTCGTATAAACGGCAGGCTGTAAGCCGTCGATAATTTTTTAGACCAATCACTCAATCATTTAGCTCCCAAAGGAAGCCCCGAAGAGGTGACATAGAAATATTTCTGCAGCCCTTTCTCGACTCTTTTCACATTTCAATAGTACATTCCTTCCGTGCCTATTTTCTTGACGGAAAACAAGCTAAACCGTGCTGTCCCTCGTTCTTGAAGGTAACAACCAACTCTCCGGTATTTTATTTGCTGATGAACAGTTGCTTTGCGTGCATTTAGATTTGCCGTGCAGTCAATAAGTTGTCGCGGAAATCGTTTTTTTTTTTATCCGTATTCACTATCGGTAAAAGCGCTGGGTATAGCAATACTACTTAGAATTGTTTTTCGCCTTATATTCGACACGTAAATGTGCTTAAGGGTTAATCTTACCTGAGCAATTTACGTAGTTCCTCGAGGATAGATAGAGCAGAAAAATTGTGAACGTCGGCGCGTAGCACTTCAACTTCATCTTCATAACAGTTGCTTACAAAGCCTCCCTTCGAACTACACGGTTCTCTAACGCGAGGACTGATGGCGTCCCTTGAACATAGACATGGCTTGGCTGTCCCTTAGGGCCGGGAGCCTAGCGCCACACCTTAGCCAGATGGGGCACTACAGCGAGCTTACTGTGGGCGTACAAGCTGGTAGTTGGAACCTTCTTGTGGGACGTTCGTCTTTTCTGAAATAAAAGTCGTAAGGTCGTCACGGCCGTAAGAAATTATCAGTCTGTCGTATAGCATTAGGATTATATACAAAGCTGGATGTTGAAGAAAGTCACGGGAACAGAGAGGCTGCAGTGTTTTTATGTTTTCTTAGATATTCTATTCTCTTGAGTAATTAATATTTGTTGTATTCCCGATTTGTAATTAGTTTCCTTTGCAACAATTTTTATTTACTGATTATCCCGCGTCACCCGAAAGAACTACATTACAGCACACCCCGATCACTTAGAAGGAACTACACACACCTTCCGGACGCAGCGTGGCTGCAATTAATCAAATATATATATATATATATATATATATATATATATATATATATATATATATGAACAGCACACTTGCACTCCCAACAGCTGATACTTCGTTGGAGTAATTTCGACAAACAAACCTATCGTATAGCGGTTTGGTGCTATACAGCTTGACTTTGAATATTCATCGTCCGGATTTTTGCCTAGCTATATATTACATATTTTGTGACTACTGGCTAATAATTAAGATATAAGCGCCACTATTCCCCGTGATCGACTGCGTCATCATGAGCTTTTCGAGCTCATTAAGGATATCGAGCCTCCATAGTTTAGAAATAATATTTTTGTGACGTTCTTTGCAATGGTTATTAGCCTTGGAAATGGAGATGACGTTTCAATCTGACAATTTCATTAACATTCGCATCAATCCAGCGAGACACAAACCATATTTGAAATTATCGCTGTTGCAACGTTCCGCGTATAAGACGCGGAGGCCGTCGAGTTTCGGATTTCATGCTGCTCCTCCGCGTATAAGACGCAGCGAACTGAAATTTTACCCTGGTTTCGGTTTCGGTTTGGGGGCTGATCGACCCGCCACGCTGCGTCGAAAGGTTTTTACTTTTGGGCACCAGGAGACGCTTCGATCGTTTCGCTGTGCCCAAAACCGCCACTTGGCGTAATATTTCGACCTGCCTGGAATATGCGAAATTTCGATAAGAATTAGATTTTTTAAAACAATATAGTGGTATCTGCGTTTTTGTTTATTATATATAAAAATATGCCATTCAGGAAAACCTACTTGAGAAATTTTTTAACTAGGTGCTTTGTTAATAACGATATAATTAGCTATATTAATTTTTGTATAATCTTAATGTCTTCTCATTAAAAAAAAAAGCCTGGCTTCTATGAAGTCAGTCACACTATGTCTACTTTTAGTTAATTCTCACTAATATTAATACATTTATAACGCAAGAGCACTGATACGATGAATATAAATTTGCTTAGGCGCGAGCCGCCACCCAGCGGCGAGTCATGTAGCTACGTTTTTATTTTTTTGCCTACACTTGCCGCTTTAAATTAAAAAAAATGTGAATGCTTGCTTGAGTAATTTTTTTTTTTTAAGTTAATAAACCTTAATTCCTTTAGAAAATTAGACGTTCAACGGCTGCGGCAATAAAACAACCGACCATTGTTAGGATTGCGAATTGATGTTAGGAGACGCTTGTTCGGGGATCCGATCGATAACTGGGTGTGCCCCCCTAGCTTCCGCTTCCGGGGCCATGACGCATGGATGACGTGGCAGCGGGGGTACCCGGCGGTTGCCATGACGACGGCTGGGGAAGCTAGCAGAGGAGGGAGAGGGGAGGTTGGGGAAAGGGTCAAAGGTGAGAGGGCGCGCAATATCGTTCACTGCTCCGATTCTCGGCTGGGGCCAGCTCGTTCTCCGACGGCCTCAACGCCGTCGGTAGTTTCTTTAATCTGAGCCGTCCGTTAAACCAACCCAGAATGAAAAGAAAAAAAAAAATGAAAATGCGCTTACCGCAAAAAAAAATATATATATATTTAAAAGGAATGATTATGTTAAAGTTTTAAGGCGAGCTATTAATTTAGGGAAATTTTCCTTTTGGATTTGTCTTGTTTAATATTAGAAGATTAATCCCGATTATATGAACACATACGAAATTCTAAAATTTAATGAAAGTTCGTAAAACATTACGTATTTGATAATTGTCTCTATTTTCCGCAATTGTTTTGTTTTAAGGTTTGCAGTGTTAGTTATGACGATATAGGCTCCACTATTATGTTGCCGAGTCATCAAGGTCATTTGAGTTGGAGATTTAAGCTTCCTACTAATTGAGATTTTTACGCAGTTAAGATTATTTTCAGTGAAAATAATATTTACTTATTCCTATTTCATTGGTTTTATTGAAACACTATTAGCGTAGACAAGGTTGCGTCTAAGGCTGTTGCTCCTCTCAGACGTGGGGATAAGCCAGAAGCGCGACTCACGTTTAAAGCTGTGCACCTGGGAATGTCGCTTTCCCGCATTTGTACCGTTAGTGAGAGGAAGCCAACTGCACGAAAGCGTTCGACGCGCTTCCAAGTTTTGTGGAACGGATGCTGCAATTATGGACTTCCGAAATGTAAAGCGAAAGCACCTAATATGCAAGAGGAACAACAGGATAGCTTGCTGGGCTGGTTGGTTGAACGAAAAAAAAAAAAGCGCAAAAAGGACGGGACACAAAGTAGAAGAAGGACACAGGACATACGCTGTGTCCTTTTTCTACTTTGGGTCCCGTCCTTTTTGCGCCGTATTTATTATGTCATGCAAAATGAGCCTAAATTTCAAAACAAATGCAAAAGAGACAATATTCATAAGAGAGAACAAGAAGTACACCAGTAAGGTCGCAGATAATGTTCGAACATTTTTTTTATTTTCGATACACAGCTCCCTCAGCACCGGTCATTCACAGTGTAACACCCAAAATGTATATTTGGCTCTTTCTTGGCAGGATGGTATAGTCGATAGCACTAAATAATACTGACTTGAGTAAATTGATGAAATCTAGAGCCATTCTGGGGGCGGCGGGGGGGGGGGGGGGAGCTGGGCGAAGGGGAGCGACATCGTAGTAGTGTGTAAATTTGGCACCACAAATAATTCGGTCATTTGAAATTCATTCCAAGTCGCTGAAGATGGGATGACTCTTGAAAATAATTTGGATCTGCGAGTCGCTTGCTGTCTAAGTTTACAACCACGAATCACATTTCTTGTTTAGTTTTTTTTTCTGGTTTCTCCGCCGGCCACAGGCGAGTGATCGCTAATGCATGGGATTGGTAATACAAATCACAGTCGAGTGATTGATAATTTGAGTAGTACAGGATACTCCCTGTATCTTTCTTAAAGATTCCTTGTAAGCTTGCTGGTTTGTTGCGATGTTTAAGAATTCGTCATAGGTACGCAGCAATCATAAACAGTCACTTTCTTGGTAGAAAAAATAAAACGGCTTAGGCGCAATTGGGGTAACACTACAACACGCATGAAATAATATGAACAGATAATGGTAATGACGATTGCGACACGTATCAAACTCCGCTGTCCGAGAGCAAGTATTGAGCACATGCCCTTGTACTTTGTCCAACATCAACGCATCCGGAGCAATCATAGCGATTTTCTGACATACCCCTCGAGCTCGATAAAAGACTAGAAGAGTAGCTTGTCTACCTTTGCCATATTAACCCTATCACTGTGTATTTTGTTTCTGTGTTTTATAAAATCAGTTTCCCGTCCTCTTAGCGGTGTGTCTGTAGTGTATAGGTGGCTTGATCAGCAAACGGTGTTGTGTTGCGACGAATCATTAAGATACGTCGCTACTTAATTTTTTTATTTCTGTCTCTAGCACGTTCGTTACCGCTCCTGCGTGGTCTCTGGTGTGTACTTATGGTTTGTTCGGCTCAGCCATAAATAAGCAACACGAGAACAGCTATCACATTATACTTCGTCTTACGCTAATGCCACTATATAAATATAAAATAAATAAACGACCGGTTTCAATGAGGGAGCGGCTTGAAATATAGTTTAGGTAAGTAACAATTAACAGACGCGAGGTTGAGCGGTTGACGTCAGCCGGGCCTTCTGGAACTCGGCGCAGTGGACGCGTTTTCGCGACGGGTTGAAAGAGATCCGGCCACGGTCAGCCATGCAGAATTCTGCGTACTTCGAAGTATACTTGCCCTGCCAGTCTGCTGGTCTCTAAGAGCCGGGTCAACACTTTCGCGACTAGAGGAAGTTTTTGTTTGCCGAGAGCATCAATGCGGCTTAATGATCTCTTTCCTCTTTTCAGGAGTCATTTGAAATAGAGAAGAATGAAATGAGTGGATGATTCATGACACTCCAGCAAACGAAAAAACAAACCAAACAAAAAAATAAACAAGAAGGAATCGAACTACGGTATTT
>JABSTQ010008742.1:0-15448 GCA_013358835.2 Ixodes persulcatus | reverse complement strand
CATTTTTTTATGGGTAATTTTCCGCGGATCTCTTTTTCGCGAAGCTATCAAATACTTTTTTGGGCAACTGAGGCGTTTATTATGACTGAAAAAATTGGTTGAATAAAAATAAAATACAATAATACATAACATTGCCTTCATTTTGCCCGAATTAACGCCACAGTGGCTTAAAATATTATTTGGTGTTTACACGCAAAATTAAAAAGGTGTTCTTTTTTTGTTTACGTGCACTAACTTTACTGAAATTTTACTGATCAATTCTGCTATCTAACTACGTCTGTGTGCGAAATCTATTCGCAATCTATTGCAAAACTGTTTTATGCGGTTATTTCATAGGGCCAACGAAACATCGTAAACTCACTCCAATGCAGTCAATGCGACAAAGATTTCACTCTTGCTTTGCTACGTATGCACACACACAAAATTGAAACAAAAACTACCAGATTTTTGTAAATTCTGGGTGACTCTTGGTACGATGCGGTCCGCTGCTGCCGTGCCGATATTTTTTTGATAATTCCGGTGGCTGCTCCCCCTGACAAAGTGCCAATTTCTTGGGTCCTCGCAACCACGTATCAAGGAGCGTCCTTTTGGTCGCCATAATGATTAAATGTGTAAAACTTTAAATACCGTGTTTTTTGTGTGTGTGTTTTTTTTATCGTCGCACTTGTTGAAAAGAAAAATATCCTCTGATGTTCAGATGTCCAAAAAAACCGCCCCCGGAGTTCAGTGACAGATCTACAACTGCAGTTTCAGTGGAGTGACAGGGCGAGGAGAAGGAAGGCTGGGGAAGAGGAAGCAGATGAACTGCTGGAGACGAGGAAAAAAACATCCCTCTCGTTCCAGCACCTCCACTGGCGATGCCTTTTTTATATTTCAGAGTGTTCCTGTTTTTATGGTCGTCTTTGAAAAATAGTGTAAAACCTTATGGGTGTATAATAGTGCGCCCGCCTGAACATAGCAGGCTGGCTCGGCAAGAACCAAATGGTGTTTCGGAAACCAGACACAGAAATACAGGCGGAAATGCCGCGATACTTTTATGTCTCCGACGGTCACCGTGGAAGCAGCGCTTCAACACGGACTGCAGTGCGATGTCTTCCCTTACAACCTGCGTCGCCCGCCAAGGCCTCCTCTTGCCTTGGGAGTTTGGGAAAAGTTTTCCCCTCCACTTGCTACTTCTGTAGGCAGTCCCCCGTTCAAGAAGGGCTTTCTTCTCGCGCAGACCATCTCCCCGCCCCGCGATCGGCTCTTCACACGGAAGCAATTACCCGACCTTCGTGGTTACTCAGACCCCCTAAACAACAACAAACACAACAACAAAAACGCAGATGAAAAAAAAATAGCTAGGAAAAAATGTTTGTACTTTTTTGGGAAACGTCATTGCCCAAAATAGAAGCAAAACGAAGAAGCCGGCTGGCTGGGTGGACAAAAACAGTGGGCTGCGCGTTCCCCCGCATGGCCAACACGCGAGTGGAGATGGGAGAGCCCCAGTCCCTGAATGTGCAATGCAGGCAGCATTCGCCGGCTCTTTTTTTCTTTTTCCTCCCTCCATTTTTTTTTTAAGCTGCCGCGTCGTCCGCGGTTTACTGACACTTTGCTTTACTTCGTTTTTTTTTTTTTTGTGGAATTTTGTGGGCGAATGTCGTGCCGTGATTTGGTGGGTAGCTAACCGTAACAAAAACAGAGCCAAGTGCTTGCCCTTAGCCAAGTACGTGGCTTGGCGGAGCTGAGCAACAACGGGAACACGGAAGGGAGGGGGGAGAGGTGTGCAGGCGTTGTTCAGCACGCATCGAGCCAAACGCACGGGGCTTATCATATTGACCAGCACCCCCTGAAAAATGTCGACGGGTGCTCAAGCCCCCGTTACCCCCCCCCCCCCCCCCGGTTCCGCGGTCCCTGGCGCTCATACAGTGATTCGTTATGTTTTGAGCTTTCGAATTTGATGACATAAACGATCACGGAAACAAAGAGACGAAAAGAAAGCCTACAATTTTCGGTACATATCCTAATTAGTCCAGACAACTGCACTTATCTTTTTTTTATCTCCTGCGTGAGCCGCTTGAAGAATTCGATTTAGTTGGAGTAGTCAGTGCGAAGTTAAATTGCCACTGAAGTGATGCATGATCTCTAACACATCCCCCCCCCCCCCTTACGCTGTGTAAGGGAGATTTAGCCCGTGCTGTAGATCCGCTACATCGTGGTCTTTAACATTTTCAGTCCGAGGGTGTCGGAAGCTATCAGCTAGGTCAGCGTTGCGAGAGTATCACGTGATCTTCTGGTTGGGCTGAACGACACGTGAAGCTTTAGATCAGATTCTATCAACGCTGGATTGGCTCGTATTGCTTGTAGCGTTTGCTGCGCTCGAACTAAAGGTGAAACGGAGTCTAGGGATGAATGCCGCTACGATGCTTACGCACCTCGAAACAAGCAGGGGTGGAGATTAAATCCAGGATCCCTGGGTTGTGCAGCGCGAGCTTTCGCTCCATGTGTACTTGCTGCGACGTGTTAGAACTTAGGACACTTGGCCAACTCACGCGAGCGCAGAGCAATGGGGTAGCCCGACGTCCTGCTTGCAATGTCAAAGCTGCTGACGTGAGCACATGGAACTTATGATGAGGCCATGCGCTCGCACCAGCAGCTTCGATAGCGTTTCACACTAAACTCTTTACAATCACACACAGACATTGAGGCATTCTAGTCACACATAGAGTGCCGTCAAACACACGCTCTGGTGTAGTGTGATGAGACCACCGTGGATGAGACTGATGACATCTCGGCCATTTCCTTCCCGGTCATTTTCTATGTTCTTAGAAAGTGTACGCGCTCCGTCGTCTCCCGGCGCGAGCGCTCGGCTTTGGGGAGAGCTTTGAAGCAATTTCCTTATCCAAGGTTTATCTGTATGTTTTCTTCGGTACGCGCCGGCGGCACTTGGTAAACAAAAGATGTCTCCACCCTGTCACAGACAGTCGTCGAGTTACACATTTAGCGCAGCGCCACCTGAGTGCTGAATTGACATCATCATCATCATCATCATCATTTATTATCCTTGAAGGCCCTTATGGGCTTTCACGGACGAGACACGAATGAGGCAGTGGTTCGCGGTCGCAGCAGCAAAGAACTAGCATTGAGCTCTATTTGTAAACATGCCCTTCACTGCCACGTCTCTGTTCGTAAAAAGCCAGGATTACCTTCCCACGCATGGCACACGTGCTTGCGCGCGTAGTAAACCGAAGGTGCGTTTTATTTTCGGTACACTCTGGTTGTGGAACTGCATGGCCAAATACGATCATACTAAAATTAATGTAATCTCATATGGCACGAGCAAGTTCGGGATTCACATTCAGAGAATCGCCGTGCCTGGCAGTTCGCTTTCTTTTTTTTATTATCTTGCGCGAGCTGCCTGCATGGCATATCCTCTAACACATAACTCGAAAAGTGTTCTCCAAGCACTCCTATAGTTTTTATTCGTGACGTCACGAAGGGAATTTTGAATTACTAAGAGCGGGTTCAATGATGCGTATACAGCACGCCTTGTTCTCATCGCCCATTCAACGCGACGCCGTCGGTGTATACAACCAGATAGTCTTATTTCTGTCGATGATGCTGTGATCGAATTTTTTGCTAAGATCAAACTGAAGGCTGGAGGCGATTGCTTTTGAGCGCTTTGCCTGTGGGTGTTGTGACTTTAGGCATCATAATCGCTGAAATTCGTGGAAATGTGACAGTTAACATTTCACTCATCAGATCGAAGCGACCCTATTGGTCGCGCATGCCTTTTTGTTTCAAATCTATTCGAAATGGCAGAGCTAGTCGAAATGTCGAACACGCTTTTGTCTTTTAGAAGTAACCATGTTTTTTTCTTATCTTTCTTTCTGCATATTGGCTTGCATCCACGAATAAATGGAGCGCAGGGAATGTTTTTGTAGTCCATGCATTATTCTTCAAGGTCACGTGAGGACTGGCCGGTGTAAGGCGCCATCATCCAAAAATCCCGGACTGCTCAAGATGTATTGCAAACTATATTGAAGATGTCTTGCCAATCTAGGAATGTGGCGTTACCGGATAAACTTGGCGAGAAAACAAGAGACTTGGCATGGCGTCTACACAAAACAAAAAATGCCGCCGGAATGCGATGTACCCGAACCCTGTTAGAATCGCATTCATGGGACATATGTGGAATTAAACACCAGTGTTGAGCTACCAATATAAAGTTTATTGTTTTTATTTCCTGGACTTTCTACATCGTGTAGCTAATGTATACAGCCCCCGAAACATTGCCGCGTGCGGGGCTGAGCAAGCAACGCTTCGTTGCGGTCTTCTAGAAGATTCGTGTTTATTCTTATTTGGGACGCGACTTTGATAATCATTTCGTCCCACGTTCTTGTTCTAGGCAGTTTATGTTCCTCCTCACCCAAAACACTTGACACTCAAGCTTTGTAGAACAAGAACGAAGGACGAAATGATAAAAGGCTCGTCCCGGGTAAGAAGAAACACGAATCTAGAAGACCGCTACCAAGAGTTGCTTGCTCGGCCCCACCTGGGGCTTTATTAAGGACATATTTGCCGATGCAATTTATGCTGCGGTGCTTATTCTACTTTGGCCAGGCCCACTTTGTTTGGAAGGAGAGAGCAGAAGAAAGGTTAGTTTATTTCCCTGAGTAAAGCAGCATGGTCCTGGCCAAGGGAAATCCAGCCAAACAGCCTGAAACTGCCTTGTGAAATGGTTCCTTCCTTTTGCGGGGGACTATATGCCAGACATATAACCAAACGCCATTTTATATAATCCGTTTCATCGAATGACTTTTCAGGCAAAGTTGGATAGTTTCTCGTTGCCAGCGATTTTTTTAGTGGTCTTTTATTGGCTGCAAAAAAACAAAACAAAAAACGTCCGACTCAGGGTAATTTTTTTTTTAAATTTCTTTTGACTTGATCAAATGATTGTAAAGTGCTAGGCAGCGCCACCACTACAACAACGTAAAAATAATTGTATGTCCTTTTGTGAAGCTTCGTATTTCAAAGGGGGGGGGGGAAGGGGGACAAGTCGATGAAGGGTTTCATGTCTTATTCGAAACATCGTTTTTTTGCTGCCATTTTTATTCAGTCACTTTCTTGGTATTCTGGATTGATATAACGCCCAATGTTCACCCAGGTGGTTAAAGTGCTTTCCTGTCAATGGAGGGCGCTTCCCGAGGGCGATGGCTCATATTTGAAGTACTGAACGACCGTCGCATGAACAAAATAGATTTCTCTAATTAAAATATGAAACTTTATATTTTTGTTTTCTTAACTATTGTACTTCGCGAACTAGGAAGTACCCTCTTTTTATTGCGCTCTTGGAGATGACGCTTGGTATCAGGACGAAGGACCCGCCATAGCCATAGCTACGTAACCGTGCTGCGCATGGAAACTTCGGCATGCTAAGAACTACCAACCAGGGCCGTGCAAGGCCGTCCCCCAAACAACTCGAATATTTGTTCTAGGTTAGCAACGCTTCTTCGCTCGCTATTAGCGGCGAGATGCTTTGGTGGCGCCCTCCTATGGTTCCCCCTTGTGGCGTCATTACCTTGCAAACAACAAGTTCGATGGTGTTTGTTATTAGCATGGTTGAAGCTTGAAATCATTGCGCTGTCAAAAGAACACAGCCATCACCGTAAAAATTAAAGTTCTTTCATTCCTCTTATTTCCGTCGATGATAAATCCCCTTTCCGACGTCATAGTCAGCGTTCGGCCAATCGTGGAAGGCCGACCACAGCGACGCTTTCGGTCGCGCACGGCGCTAATTATGACTCTTTGTGTAGAAGTACCATCCAATCATTGCACGCTATTTAAATAATTTTAATATTGCTAGGTGTATATTCGCAAAAAAAGTTCAGCGCGCTTGTTGGAGATAGGGATGTTCACAAAGCTGAAAATGCGCGCGCTTCGAGAGTTCTTGCTCAAATGGAGTTCTTGCTCAAATCGCTAAAATATATCGCCGCCTGCAAGGCGACACAACTACCGCTACATCGGCCACACCTTTCCTTCCTTGTGCTTACCGCGGAACCTAGGTTATATATATCGAAAAAAAAATAAAACGATATAAGCCACAAGTCCCACCACACATAAACCGACGTCCGCCCGCTCGCCGGCTCCCCATCCCAGAGAGGGCGATTGAAAGAAGGAGTGAGGGAAATTGGAAGGAATAAGAATGGAGGGAGGGGGGGGGGACCAACAGCGGAAAGACACGAAAGGAGCCGACAGAGCGGGAGGAACGAGTTACGCCAAGGTCGTCTAGCCCAAAGTGGAAAGCTTTGGGCGCTAGAACGCGATCTCTCGTTCGGAGAGCGTCAGCGAGGGAGAGGGAGCGTTTACATCTAAGCAGTTTATGGCGTACGAGACGACTCTATAACCTCTGTTTCAAACCTTTGGCTGCGAAACCCCAAGGCGCGCGTGTGCTCGAACCTGGGCGAACACCCACCGCACGCACGCCGATGCACCCAGACTTCCGCCCGTTCCTTCAAAAAAGTAATTAATTACAGTTACAATTACTTGGCCTAAAAAGTAACAGATTGCCGTTACAAATTACTCCACGTAAAATAATGGATTAATTACTTTGTTACTTTTGCGTTACTCCAAAGAAACACGAAAAAGACACACTATGTACTGCATGTTTGAAGGGGAAAATTTCGGGCCTCATCAAAATTAAAACAAAAAGGCAACACATGCAGTACTATGTACGCATCATTTTAGGCTAATAATTTCAGGAGAACGAATATATAAAATTATAAAGGACTTAAACATGTGCTCAAGATAAACGAGCCTTGAGCTGTATACAACCATTACAGAGCTAAATTTCATGAACATGCGACAAATGCACTTGGGCGGTGGAGGCACGCACACCATTCGAATTAATCCGAGTTTGGAATCGGCGAGCTTCAAAACGCTATTCCTCTGAAGATATGATTTTTCTATATTTGCGGCTTGTTGCCCTAAATAGTGGCTGGTTTACCCACTAAATCGGACTGGCTGTGAGACCAAGATGAGGTTTGCGTCTGGGTACATTTCAAATACTCCGTTTTCATGAAGGCTGTTATCCGACCAAATGACCCACTTGATCTTCTTTCTTGATCACCAAACTTATCAAAACCAAGACGTCACACGAAATATTAATGCACAATCCCTCAGCTGAATTGATTTTGCCAGATATAAATTATTTAAAAAAGCACAATTTTCAGTGAACAGCACGCTTCCATGTCTTTCACGCGTTTACAGGGGGCTTCTCAACTCCAGTGTCCAAGTCAGCCACTGTTATTCTCAGAAAACTCGGACTGTGTTCCCTTTCCCTAAAATTTCGGTCTAAGTTCCCGCAGGCGCAATCCGCTGACGAGGACTCCAGCTTGGATGTCCCAAGCCGTTTTGTTGTGCTCCCCGACCAGCTTATTGCCTGCTGTCGAAAGCTACTGTTTGAACTGACAGCAGGGTTGACGCTAATATTTTTTTAGTTCTAATGAACTGCTGCCATCGCACCCCTCATGTTTTTGCCCTATGCATCCGCTAGTGCGAATTCAAGTGAAAGAAGCCAAATAGCTGGTTGGTCCAGCCAGTATTTAGCTTTCACAGCGCTGTCAATGAGCAGGGGCGAGGTTTCATTAGATTTTTTTTTCGTATTTGCCGGGGGGGAGGGGCGGGGGCGTGTGTAGGCAGAAACACTAACAAGCAAAAGACGGTTTCGTGTAACGACACAAAAAAAAACGAAAAAATAAACACGGATTGTTTTTTTGGGGAACAAAACTCAGAGGTGTGGGGAAGAATGGAGGAGGCGAGAGGAGGGAAGGGAGCGGACGCATGCGCCATGGTCACAGTGTTCGCGGCCCTAGTCCTCACGAACCCCACGCGACGGTTTTATGGGCCATTTGTTTTCTACTCTTTTGTGCGCTCGAAGCAGTGCCTTCGTTTTCCAAGAAGTCGAGGCCTGTTGCCTTCATGTAGACAGTCGAATCCGCCCAGCTTGGCTGATCGTACGATCGAGTCCCGAAACGGGCTCTGGCTGGGCTCTTGTGCTTTCCGTGAATTCCTTACCTTTTCCACGCCAGCACGTCACCCGAGTCTTGTGTTGGCATGCTAAAAGCGCGAAGGCCATCGCATATCCCTTCTACCACTCTTTTTCTCTCTTTGATGGGACGGAAGTATTGTAACGAGTAATTTCAGTAATTCGTTACTGTAAAAGTAAGGAGATTACTTTACAAAATATATTTTCAAAAAAGTAACAGATTAATTACTAAATTACAATAAAACAAATTAATTACAAGTAATTACCTTACTTGTAACGAATTACTTTCAAGTCTGGATGCACTACGATCGTGTGCGCCGCGCCGAGTCCTCCCGCTCCCGCAGGCTCGTTGATACACCTGCCTGCCTGGCCTATGCATTCTCCGCCGCAGGAGAACGGGATGGAGTAGACCCTTTTTTTTTTTTACATGAGACCAACTGATGCCCGCGCATCTTAGAGGGGGTTTTGTTTAGAGGATTGCAAGTAACCATTTTGTTAACTGAGTTTGAATTTGCAGCTGAACGCCACCCCTACTTCGAATCTAGACGCGAGCGCTTTTAGCCAATGCGCTGTGTTGTGTGTATAAGGAATGACGGCCAGCTTTTTCTTCCCTTGCCTGGGTGCCGGTGTCGGAGTAGAAGGGGCGAAAATTAGCCTCTTGAGCGAGTTGTCCAGCAGGTCGTCGGGAAAGTCGGCCTTCCTCAACCTCCGCGTCTGCAGCCGGACACTATACCTCCGCGTAACGGGGGCAGGATCTAGAACGCGCTGATATCATAAGGGACTTGACGAGCCCTGGTTTAATTAACGGTCTTGGATTGAGCGCTAGCGAAATGCAGAACTGGCTTCTTCCGTCCTTTGCCTAAACTCCCAGCAGATTCCCCCGGGAAGGATCGCCAAACGAAGGTCTAAGAATTGGAGAGTTCCGTCGGAGGGGTCCTCTCTTTTAAAGACAAGGCCTGCGGGGCCCGACGATAAGGCCTCGAGGATAGTCTCAGGGTCTGTCTGCTCTTCATGCATGATTAGGTAGTCATTTACATAACATTACGGCCAGCAGCCCGGCGCGGAATCATTCAGTCGCTTCCAGACTGCCCGATCTACGTACGTGAGAAATCAATTGAGCATGGTTGTAAACTAGAGACTGGGGATACGGACGAAAGACAAAACACAGAACAAAACAGACTAAGTCTCAAACGAAAAAAAAAATTGGCTTGCTTTGTATGTTATACAGCCTTGAACTGAAACGGGTTAGCCCTAGGGTGCCTACATGTTTTTTCTCCGCTTTAGGGTGGCGCCAACTTCTTGTTACCCTTTCCCAGATCCTCTGCCACCGCCATTTTTTTCTACTTCTTATTTCGCTAAACGTAAACAACGTTGAGTTTCTGTAGTCTCGAAACACCGGCAACACAGTGAGACCACTTCCGTTTCCGTTCATGAGAGGAGTCGGAGGCTGAGCGGGATGGTGGTCGTGGTGGCTGTCGCTCTCTTTATTTGGGTGTTTCATATTTTGAAGTTGCTGAGCAGGAAGTGTGCGTTGCTTTCAACGAAACGCGAGTTCCCGTGACAAAATGAAACGCATCAGACCGGCATCGGATGCCGGAGACTCGCCGTTGAACGAGAGCGGTGGGCGCTCCCTGGCCCTAACGAGGATTAGCGGCGTAGAGCGCGCGCACGACCGGCGAGTGTGACAAAATGGTCGACGAAAACAGCGCAGGTTACCATGGTGACGATTATTCACAGGACAAACTTATATGTCACTCGCTACCCTTTGTCCCCTTCTTTTTTCTTCCTTTTCCCAAAAGCCCTAGCCCCTTCCCTCTTCCTTTCCCTAGGCCCCCGTACATTCCAGCCAACGATAAGCTCAGACGGCGTCAGTTCAAAGTTGCCGACAGGTCTCCTGTCAACACACATACACCGCGACATCACGAGGTCCCCCCGGTTCTCCCGAATCAGTCGCAAAGCCGCCGACAGATCCCCTGTCATGATGGAAGCATGAGGGAAAGCAGATTGCTGGAAAAAGAAGTCTATATTGCATTGCACTTGTGTGAAAAAGTATTACGTATTTTTGTCTTATTTTCGTGCAAAAATAAAAACAGCGTTTAGAAACCGAACACTGTGCTCCGAAAGGGCATAAAAAACCGGGTCAATCTGAAGGATACGAGCCGCCTTGCG
Source organism: Ixodes persulcatus (assembly GCA_013358835.2). NCBI lineage: Eukaryota > Metazoa > Arthropoda > Arachnida > Ixodida > Ixodidae > Ixodes > Ixodes persulcatus. The sequence continues at coordinate 5,253 of JABSTQ010008742.1, read as the reverse complement.
TCACTCGGCTTTTCCGGGTTCTTGTTTTTCTGGATTCTTTCAAACGTGTATGAAAAATTGTGAACTGACTGACTCGAGTTACCAAATTAGAGCAGTCTATTTTCATTACCACAGGCTCTCTTCAAGTGTCTTGCATATCTCACCTTGTACTGGTCCATTTCTATTTTCGGTTCCTTTCAAAACGTGAGCGCTAAGCCACTGGACCAATCTGCCACATTCATAGTTTGCGGGAGTGGCGAAATGGGTGATAGACATTGAGATATTTTTGGCTGTGGCGTTCTCCCCCATGTCGCGACGGTAAACGTGCACGAACTAGAAGAAAAGACCCATAACCCGTGCGGTGGTAATATATTCAAACTCTGCAACTGTAAGTAGTTATAGCGCGCCATCCATTAGTTAAATTTAAAACCACAAAAGTGTACAGCCCGGCGACTCGCCGGCTTTGGCAATTAGGTCTCTGCAGGCGCGAACGGGGGTGCGCCAGCTTTTGTAGCGAATGGGCTAGCGAACGTTGTACCTTCAGCCATTTTCCGACTTTTAGTACACGGCAACGTTGTTAAAACACTCAGATGGGAAGGTCACCGCTGAAACCTGGGCCTGTGGCGTCCACCGAGACCGAGCTAAATACGACAACAGCGCCATTCTTAATATTTTTTTCTTCTTTTTTTTTTTACTGTGGTCACCTTGAGCTTGCAGAAAGCATGTTTTTGCGTAAGAACAAACGGAAAAGGCTATTTTTGTCGTAAATTCTATTGGAGTTTACTACAAAATGACGTGCGCGTGATATTTTCTAATATCTTTAACTTCAAGGTTTTGCGGCACAATTAATACTGTTTTTATACAACCTTGTCTCAGCGGGGATTTCAGGTAGCGCGTCCTGACCTGGGCGCATCCTAACAGAGTGGTTTTAGTAACGTTGTTACATGGTTTCCTAGGCAACATGGAGCTCGAAGCAGTGTAGGCCCACTCACACCGGCGGTTGAGTCGCGTTTGCGGACGCGTTTGCTTAAAGATTGAGTGGAATTGCTTGCGATTCGATGACGAAAACGGGCGGATCCGCTAAGCATTTGCGTTTTGAACGCCAGTGTGAAGGAGCGGTTTAAGCTGTGTCTTTGTCGTGTCGATCAATGTTGCGTCAGGAACAAATTGGAGACAGTTCACTGCACAACGTTGCGATGTATGGGTCTGTACTACAGTAATACCACGTTGTATGAGAAACATGTCGCGCGCTGCAGTCGCGCAACATATAAATTATGCCGCCTAGCAAACGTTGTACCTACAAACTTTTGTCGACTTTTAGCACATGGCTCCCTAGGCAGCATGAAATTCGAAACAGTAGCCTAACGCTGTGCCTTTGTCGTGCCGATCAATGTTGCCTCAGAAACAGATTGGAAACAGTTCACTACACAACGTTGCGATTTTTGCCGCTGTACTACACTGATACAATGTTGCTTAAGCAACATGTCGGGCGCTGCAGTTGCGCAACATTTATATTATGCCGCCTAGCAAACGTTGTGCCTGCAACCTTTTCCCGACTGTTAATACACAGTTCCCCAGGCAGCATGGGGTTCGAAACAGTAGCCTAACGCTGCGCCTTTGTCGTGCCAATCAATGTTGCCTCAGAAACAGATTGGAAACAGTTCACTACACAACGTTGCGATTTCTGCCTCTGTACTACACTGATACAACGTTGCTTAAGCAACATTTCGCGCGCTGCAGTCGCGCAACATTTTAATTATGCCGCCTAGGAAACGTTGTACCTGCAACCTTTTCCCGGCTGTTAATACACAGTTCCCAAGGCAGCATGGGGTTCGAAACAGTAGCCTATCGCTGCGCCTTCGTCGTGACGATCAATGTTGCCTCAGAAACAGATTGGAAACAGTTCACTACACAACGTTTCGATTTTTGCCTCTGTACTACACTGATACAACGTTGCTTAAGCAACATGTCGCGCGCTGCAGTTGCGCAACATTTAAATTATGCCGCCTAGCAAACGTTGTGCCTGCAACCTTTTGCCGACTGTTAATACACAGTTCCCCAGGCAGCATGGTGTTCGAAACAGTAGGCTAACGCTGCGCCTTTGTCGTGCCGATCAATGTTGCCTCAGAAACAGATTGGAAACAGTTCACTACACAACGTTGCGATTTTTGCCTCTGTACTACACTGATACAACGTTGCTTAAGCAACATGTCGCGCGCTGGGGTTGCGCAACATTTCAAGTATGCCGCCTAGCAAACGTTGTACCTTCAACCTTTTCCCGACTGTTAATACACAGTTCCCCAGGCAGTATGGGGTTCGAAACAGTAGCCTAACCGTGCGCCTTTGTCGTGCCGATCAATGTTGCCTCAGAAACAGATTGGAAACAGTACACTACACAACGTTGCGATTTTTGCCTCTGTACTACACTGATACAACGTTGCTTAAGCAACATGTCGCGCGCTGCAGTTGCGCAACATTTAAATTATGCCGCCTAGCAAACGTTGTACCTTCAACCTTTTCCCGACTGTTAATAAACAGTTCCCCAGGCAGCATGGGGTTCGAAACAGTAGCCTAACGCTGCGCCTTTGCCGTGCCGATCAATGCTGCCTCAGAAACAAATTGGAAACAGTTCACTACACAACGTTGCGATTTTTGCCTTTGTACTACACTGATACAACGTTGCTTAAGCAACATGTCGCGCGCTGCAGTTGCGCAACATTTAAATTATGCCGCCTAGCAAACCTTGTACCTGCAACCTTTTCCCGACTGTTAATACACAGTTCCCCAGGCAGCATGGGGTTCGAAACAGTAGCCTAACGCTGTGCCTTTGTCGTGCCGATCAATGTTGCGTCAGAAACAGATTGGAAACAGTTCACTACCCAACGTTGCGATTTTCGCATCTGTACTACACTGCTTAAGCATCTGTGTTGCTTTTTTTTTCGCATCTGTGTTGCTTTTTTTTTCGCATCTGTGTTGCTTAAGCAACACAACGTTGCTTAAGCAACGTGTCGCGCGCTGCAGTTGCGCAACATTTAAATTATGCCGCCTAGCAAACGTTGTACCTTCAACCTTTTCCCGACTGTTAATACACAGTTCCCCAGGCAGCATTGGATTCGAAACAGTAGCCTAACGCTGCGCCTTTGTCGTGCCGATCAATGTTGCCTCAGAAACATATTGGCGACCGTTGCGCAAAATCCCCCAACACTCCCACAACATTCGGAACATTCTCGCAACATATCTACATCATATCAATGTTACTTGGGTTTGCCCGTAGTGATAGCACAAGAGAAGGGAACGTTGATGCCCGCTCTTCTGGGAAGAGACTGGCTGGAAAAATTAAAGATCAACTGGAAAGCAGTGTACAGTATGTCCGCGGATAGATCACTGGATCAAAGGGTAGATGCATTACGGAAGAAGTATTCCCAGGTTTGCAAGAGCGCCCCGGGCATCGTCAAGAACTACGAAGCTCGCATCTATGTAAAAGAAGGGGCTCAACCAGTGTTCTCAAAAGCAAGGCCAATACCGTTTGCGACGAAAGAGGAAGTAGCAAAGGAGTTTGAAAGCTTGAGCAAGCGGAATCCTGAAGAGGGTCACGAAAAGCGACTGGGCAACACCTCTGGTGGTGGTCGCGAAGAAAGGCGGCGCAGGATTACGATTATGCGGCGACTACAAGGTCACGGTTAATCCTGTTCTGAAAACTGACCATTACCCTTTGCCATTGCCGGAAGATTTGTATTCTATGCTTGCCGGAGGAAAGATCTTCTGCGTCCATGATCTATCGCAAGCCTATCAACAAGTGCCGCTAGCTGAGGAAAGCAAAGCGTTGTTAACTGTGAACACGCATCTCGGATTATTTCAATTTCAGCGGCTTCCGTACGGCATCGCTAGCGCCCCGGCTATCTTTCAGTCATTAATGGACGAAGTTTTAAAAGGGATTCCAAAGGTGGGCTGCTATATCGACGACGTCATCGTCGTAGGCGACAACATAGACGACTGTCAACAAACTGTGGAAAAGGTGCTTGAAAGACTGGGAAAGCACAATATCACTGTAAAAGAACAGAAATGTGAATTTTTCAAGCAGTCCGTCGTTTATCTTGGGCACAAAGTGACAACTGACGGCATTTTTCCAACTGCGACAAAGATAAAAGCAATCACGGAAGAACCTCAGCCAAGCAATGTAACCGAACTGCGAGCCTTCTTGGGCCTGCTGAATTTCTACGCAAAATTCATCAAAGACTTAGCTACAGTTGCTGCGCCAATGTATGATCTACTCAAAAAGGACAAGAGTTGGGTTTGGACGGACGCATGTTCAAGATCATTCGTGGAATCTAAGCAGCGTCTCATCGACAGTGAAGTTCTGACATTTTACGACGTGAAAAAATCGATCGGATTAAGCTGCGACTCGTCCGCCTACGGTCTTGGAGCCGTTATTTTTCACGTCATGCCCGATGGTTCAGAGAGACCTATCGCCTTTGACTCCAAAACATTGAACGCAGCGGAGCGTAACTACGCACAAGGCGAGAAGGAAGCCCTGGCCATAATTTTTGGTTTAAGCAGGTTTCATAGATACCTGTATGGACGCAAATTCACGCTCTATACAGACCATCAACCGATGTTGGGCATTTTGGCATCAGATAAGCCAATTCCTTCTCTGGCTGCAGCGAGGATTCAGCGTTGGGCTATCACCTTAGCAGCTTATCAGTACACGCTACGGCACAGAAACGGAAAAAACATGGAAGTTGCCGACGCACTTTCAAGGCTGCCGCTTCCAGTCAAGCATGAAGACGACACCAAAGAATTTCTTGCAGTCTTTGATTCAACGCCTCTCACTGCGAGCCAGGTGGCGGGTGCGACTAAAGGGACCGCATTCTTTCCAAAGTAGTGCAGTTCACCTTATCTGACTGGCCCGTGCACTACAATGATCAACTGCAGCCTTTTTACGTTCGGCCAAACGAACTATCGTACGAGCAAGGCTGTGTCACGTGGGGCCAACGAGTCATCATTCCGGACGAACTAAAAAACGCAGTGTTAGCATTGTTGCATGAAGAGCACCCAGGAATGCAAAGATTGAAGATGCTCGCGAGGTCTTTTGTTTGGTGGCCGTTGATTGACAAAGACATCGAAGCCATTGTCCGTCAATGTAAAGTGTGTCAAACGACCTTGCCTGCGAAGGCACCAGGACCACTTCATCCATGGACTTATCCAACTCGTGTTTGACAGAGAGTTCATGTCGACTTCGCCATGAAGGATGGCTCGAACTTATCCTTCTAGTAA
>JABSTQ010008741.1:0-23369 GCA_013358835.2 Ixodes persulcatus | reverse complement strand
CTCCGGTCCAGGGAACTCTCCCGAGCGCGTACGTGTCTGACTTCTGCGCGCCTCTGGGTAAGCCTTAGCAAGGCCAACCACCTGGGCAACTTCCCACCTCGCGCCTGCCTGCCGTACACCCGTGACCAAGGGACCGAGCGGGTCCCAAAACGTCGGGTTTATGTGCCTTTAATAAAACTTTGGTTAGAGTCCGCAAAAACTATGTCAGTTTTTTTATCAAATGGCATCGTTCCTTTAGCAGTGCCCATATTTTGGTGGTCGTTTTCAACGGTCCCTTAAGGTTCGAGATATACCCAAATCACAAAATCCGCAAGTACTTTCCCGGGCCAACCAATATTAACGGAATTGACGAGAACACCAACGTAATATACTTTCTACGAGGTGAAATCAACCCTCAAAGTATTGAATTACCGGATGTGATGACGAAATGCATATTTGATCAATTTTGTCGCAACTTCGCTCACGCCTCAGAAAGGGTCTGTAAGTTCACTTTTCCTGTATAGAACCACCAGACATCCACTACGGCAAACATTAAAAGGATCACAACGAATGACAAAGCTCAAAATACGATTACGCGCACGCCTACAAAAAAACACACACACACCAACACACAGAATCTTTCTTTTTCACTTTGTTTTTTTCTTTATCTCTAAGTACAGTCTAATCTTTGTCATTTTCTAGCATCCCTCTATTTTTTGCTATGTTATTATTTTTAACCTAAATATTGTTCCTGTGCACATCAAACTTATTTATAGACCTTATGATCTTCACTAGCTTTGTCATTCTCTAGCATCCCTCTATTCTTCGTTCTGTAGAAAAGTAAACGCAGAGACCTTAGCTTAGAAGTGGAAGCGTTTCCTGACTCAGACCTTTCGTGCTTAACGCCGGTCATTTAAAAAGTCTTGAAGACATTACGTAACAATATCTATGCCGCGTTGCTTGATTGCCGCGTATGAAGTGTTGTCTGTCATAGGGTCTCCTAGGCTATGAAAAACAATCAGATATCCGAACTTGTAGGATATCATCGTTACGAGGGGCAATGTTGTTCTAGTTTCAAGGTAAACAAGTTTAAAAAAAAAAAAACGGTAACTCATAGATAATAAAACAAGCGCCCTGTTTCCCTTTGGCGATCTGAGAATTCAACACGCTGTCATAACGCGAGCGTAATGCAACACACGCACGCGCGAAGTTGTCGCCTGCAAGTGCGCATGGGGCTTATCGTCTTTATTTCAGGTGTTGTGATGTTTTCATCTTAACGATGGTTGACATCAGTATTCACCGGACGTAAATGTTCTTACTTAAAACAATTCCATCACGGCACTCGCGAATGCCTTAGATGAACAAAGGTCTGCTTTTGCTAAAGTGTTACAAATAATTGCCCTTGGTAGGGATCTCTAGCAACCGTGCCAGCTGTACCACTGGAGCGAACGAAAAGAAGCCGAGGCGCCCGAGAGGAGAGCACGTGACACGAGCTTCGCGACTCGGCGACCGAGCGGACCGGAGGCTAGATTGGACGATGTTTTCTACTGTTTCGGTTTTCTTGTAAATATTGTATATAAAAATTGTTGAGTGCCACTTGACTGGTACCCACATAACTGGTGACCCGGACGTCCGCACGAAGGAATTTGAGCATATGCTCCAGCTCGAAATCGTACGCCCGTCTTCCAGCCCCTGGTCGTCCGCTCTGCACGTGGTGCCCAAGAAAAGCGGTGATTGGCGACCATGCGGCGATTATAGGGCTCTTAACACAGCGACGATTCTGGACCTGTATCCACTCCCAAACGTTCAAGACTGCACTGCCTACTTGAAAGACACTACCATTTACTCAAGATAGACCTCATAAAAGCTTACCATCAGATCCCTCTCGAACCTGCAGACCGTTCCCAAGACGGCAATAACAGCACCTTTCGGTCTCTTCGAGTTTGTCACGATGCCATTTGGTCTACGTAATGCGGCCCAAACCTTTCAACGATTTATTGAACATGTCCTCCGCGGTTTATCTTTCTGTTTTGCCTAACTTGACGACCTCCTCGTAGCAAGCAGAAAGCCGGAGGAACATAAGAACCACCTGATCACGCTGTTCGACAGGCTGCGAGAGTATGGCATCGTCATTAACGTTGATAAATGCCAGTTTGAAGTACCGGAGCTAACATTCCTTGGTCACCACATTGACTCTCAAGGTATCCGGCCACTTCCAGACAAGGTTAAAGTTATCACTGATCGTACACAGCCTACAACAAAGCGTGCCCTCCGGCGATTCGTAGGGTTGATAATTTTACAGGCGTTTCTTTCCCTACTGCGCCAACCTTCTACAGCCGTTAGAGGCACTGCGTTCTATCTCCAAGGTGAGAAGTCAAAATTACCATGGTCCCCGGAGGCAATGCTTGCGTTTGAGGACGTGAAGAAAGAGCTCAAGAATGCCACACTCCTCGTGCATCCGTCACTAGATGCCCAACGTGCCTCATGGTCGACGCCTCGGACATCTCTGTCGAAGGAGTGTTGCAACAGAAGATCGGTGATGTATGGTCTCCCATATCGTTCTTCTCACGTACACTTCAAGATTCCGAGAGGAAGCCCATACAAAATGGTCTATGGACGTTTATGGAAAATCCTATGGTGAAACTATCACCTTCTATAGCCCTCTATGGTCAGCCATAAGAAACCATAAAACACGCTATAGACACCTATAGAAAAATCAATGTCTTCAAAGCTATAGAATCTTGACCATTCTGACTTCTATAGCTGGCTAAAGAATAATTTATGGCCTATGCAGCTATAGACTCGCGACTATTCAATATCCTCTAGTGAGCTATAGAAGCATGTATGTCCTTAATGCTACAGATTCGCGACTATTGCATGTGCTTTAGCCGGCTATAGAGTGGTGTATGTCCTTAAATCTATAGACTCGCGACCCATTGAATTTTCTTTAGCCGTCTCTATAGTGTTTTATGTCACCAAAGCTATAGGCCTCCGACCTTTAATGTGCTTTAGCCGGCTATAGAGCGGTGTATGTCCCTAAATCTATAGACCCGCGACCATTGAATTTTCTTAGCCGTCTCTATAGTGTTTTATGTCACCAAAGCTGTAGGCCTCCGACCTTTCAATGTGCTTTAGCCGCCTATAGAGTGGTGTATGTCCCTAAACCTATAGAATAGCGACCAATGAATTTTCTTTAGCCGACTCAATAGTGGTCTATGTCACCAAAGCCATAGCCTCCAACCTTTCAATGTGCTTTAGCCGGCTATAGAGGGATGTATGTCTCTCGAGCTACAGACTCGTGACCATCCAATTTTTTTTTAGCCGGCTCAATGGTGTTTATATTGCTTAAGCTATAGGCCCGCGACCTTTTTCTCTTTTACTGCAGATGTAGGAAAGTGGAAGACAGTCATTCATGCACTCGATCGGGGCGAGAAATTTTCTTAAGCCAGGTTAACGGGCCGTACGTCGCCGCGGCTATACGCCCGCGATCACAATAGCGCCCTTAGCTGCCTATAGTACTATTGCAGTTTTGCCGGCTGCTTTCCCTGCGCATTGCCTTAATTTCGGCGTCGACGTAATTCAATCTTCCGTTTTTTTAGCTTTAATTACTTGTCTTTTCCAGTGTATTTTGTAAGTATATGTATTTTGTAGCGCGCCTTCTACTTTGTTCGTGTCGCTGCCATGTTTGTATTTCTTTCTCCCTGCTGTATTAAATATATTTAACAATTTTTGTGTATATTTCGTCGTACTCGACGCGGCGTCAACGAACATGAAGCCGCTGCTTACGCCACTACAGAGGTGAGCTCTACTCTCTGTTTTACGAGGGTCTATAGCGCTGTAAAATCGCCTATTGGACTCGAATAAAGTCTCGAGAAGGTTGTTTCGAATGCCGGTGCACATGTCATCAGTGTAGGTAGAGCAACGACGGTGCAATCGCGACGCGACAGCCGACTGCGCCTCGATCTGGCCGGCCGCGCTCGCTCTGTGGAAATGTAAGCTTCGGACTCTCGAGCAGTGTTAGCCTACTGAAGATGCAAGACACTACTTTGTCGTCACGAATCCTTTACCCTTCGAATGGCTGCGGAGCCGTTCCAGCTTCCGGCGCACCCTCCCAACAACCGTTCGCCCAACAACCGTTCGTCCTCCCAACAACCGTTCGCACAGCATCGGAACCTTCCGTCTGCAAACACCGGCGGTTCGTCGTCACGGGGGTCATGTTCGCGGGAATTCATGTTCGCGGGGGTGCATAAAATGCTCCCATTCAAGTCGCGACGATAAATTGTCGGCGCTTGCAGATTGCCAATAGGCTCCAGACAGGTTGCGATGCTGCGCGGGTGGTCGCTGACAGGCGCTGCTGCCTAGGGTACGCCGAGCACTGGAACGTTTTCGCCGGCGTTCGCAGGGCAAAGATTCTCAACGACAAAGCAGCGTCCTGCATCATCAGCAAGCTAACGCTGCTCGAGAGTCCGACGCTCACATTTTATCAGAGCGAACGCGGACAGCCAGATCGAGGCGCAGTCGTCTCTCACTTCGCGATTGCTGCGTCGTTGCTCTGACTAAACAATTGACACAGTTCTCTCGAGACTTCATGAGCGTTAAATATACGCGTCTATAGCGCGATAGAGTACCGTGACAACAGAAAAGCTCACTCCGGCAGGGGCGCAAGCATCGGTGCAATGTCCGTCGACGCCTGTGTCAAGAATGGCGAAATATACACAAAAACACAAGTTAGCAGCCGAAAAAAAAAATTCATATCATTAGGCACGCGCTACCTTAGGTGCGTCCTATTATCTCTATGTTCTGCGTATTCCCAGCAAACGCTGTGGCTAATGTTTCTTCTTTTTCTTTAGATTATGAGACATTAAAGTCATTGGAGCTTCTTGGAGCACACAGCCCCATCATCGTGGTGCGCAGAGATTGTAATTGATGACAGTGCTATAGGCTGAACTCACGGATGAAGAACGTATTACGGCAAAAAAATTTTAAACCATGCAATCAGAAATGCCACAACGATGCAAAGATTCCCAAAATTGAAGTTCAAAAATGCGAACAGGACAGTGAAAAAATATATATATATATTTATGTATTTATTTATTTTGGATATCCTACGCAAAAAAAGCATTCGCCATTAATTCTTCATTTTAAATTATAATGTGGGTTACACGGCGTAAAATATGGTTTCTTCAAACCTGCCCCGTTTGGGTCACTTCTGGGAAGTGCAGCTTTAGAATTCCAAAAGCTGGCCTTCATGGAGCTGTCCTGTTCAGTCGGTAGTGACAGCAGAGTAGACGCTACGCGTGGTTGAGGCCAATCGAGTCTCCGGTTAGGGTCACATGACAACAGTCTCGAAGCTGGTGATAACGCTGAACACGGCACCTGCCTTAAGCCCAAGGCCACACATAGCATCCACTGCACTATCAACCTTGGGTCGAACTGTCAATAGGATATAAGTGACACATTCTCTCGTTGTGTTCAATGTTGGTATGCCCCTGAAGATTAGTCTTTGTGGTCGCACCCCCATTCTGGCGTTGAAGGAGGTCTGCTTTTCAACTCATCTGTTTTCTCTCTCTCCCTAAGCTGAAAGCATTTTAGGAGGTGCGCACTCGGTGGACTAGGGTGCCTACATGTTTCCGCTCCGCTTTAGGGTGGCGCCAACTTCTTGTTACCCTTTCCCAGATCCTCTCCCACCGCCATTTTTTTCCCACTTCTTATTTGGCTAAACGTACACAACGTGGAGTTTCTGTAGGTTTGACACACCGCGGCAACACTGTGAGGCCACTTCCGTTTCCGTTCATAAGAAGAGTCGGAGGCTCAGCGGGATGGCGGTCGTCGTGGCTGTTGCTCTCTTTATTCGTGTTTTTCATATTTTGAAGTTGCGAGCGGGAAGTGTGCGTTGCTTTTACCGAAACGCGAGTTCCCGCGTCAAAATGGAACGCAACAGACCGGCATTGAACGCCGAAACCTCGCCGTCGGAACGAGAGCGGTGAGCGCTCCCTAGCCCTAACGAGGATTAGCGGCGTAGTCCGAGCGCACGACCGGCGAGTGTGACAAAATGGCCGACGAAAACAGCGGAGGTTGCCCTGGTAACGAGGTAGGCAACACTGGTTTGTCGGCAACAGGTATCACAAACGTTGTCGCCACCCTAAACAGCGGAGCGGCGGAAACATGTAGGCACCCTAGGTGGACCAATAAACGATAGACTTTTCATCGCTTGACTCCGCTCTCTGTGCGCGTGCAACGGAAGGAGCGTGATCACGCGGTTTGGCGGATGATCCATTTCCAATCCCAGAATGCCTGCTTGCGGACCTAGTTTCGCGTGTCGTGCGGCCCGCGGGGCTGCGGTGAATTTCGCTTCTATGGTAAAGGGTATCTCGATCGAAAAGTCCTACCCGTATGTCGGCAACAAGCGATTTCTTCAAAGAAGCCCAAGACATTTATGTGATGCGTTCAGTGCTCGGTTTGGCAAATGACAGCTTGTGCTACATCGTGGTGAATCTTCACGGACCCCTTCCTTCTCGGTTTTGTGTTTGAGTGGTTTTTCTGCTGTGCCCGTGTCGACAATCTGAGATTACATCTTTCAAGTCCGGTATTTTCAACGTAAGTGCGCTGCAACCTACTCGCCGACAATTGACCGTTCTGTAGTGTTTATCTCCTGGCAGTGCCTATCTTCTGACAGCTGGGAGAATAATGTCCCCGAAATTCTACCGCAGTCGCCTGCCATTAGCTGTCTGAAATCATGGGAAAATTGCAGTTAGAATACTGACTTTCTTATTCTCCCTGGGTTTTGTGAAAACACGTTTCATGGACACCTTTTCGTGAATACGCGTTTCCTGGACACACGTTTAGTCGACACTAACGTTTCGTCGACACTCGTTACGTGAATTGCACGCTGCAGGGACATTTTGTCGCGCCTGTTTTCCTGAGGCGTGTGCTATCAATTCAGCCCACCCGTTCACGCCACTTTTTGGCTTGTCTGCAGCAACTCATTACCAAAAAAAAACATTTTGAGTTGTTTATAAAAATCACGTGTTGATGAAACGATCTGTCGATGAAACGTCGTTCGATGAAATGATGGCAGCGACAATGAGTGACGACTGGCAGTAGAATTTTGGGGAGGTGGGGGCGGGGGGGAATCGGGTCGGCTGCCGGGAGACTAGACACTACACGGGAATTGCCTTTGATTCTTGTTTGCTTTGCAATATTCTCAGTTGTATAACAGCTTAGTAATGCCTCTTTACATATTACAGATTACTTTGTTTGTGCTTGTCTACAGAATGGGCTGTGTGTAATAAACTTCTAGGAGATTTGAAAACAATTACTTGTGTCTGTTTACCTGTGCTTTTGCAAACACCTGGATGAGTGCATTTGCTTTTTCTTGTTGTTTTTTGTTTTTTTTTTAAATGTTAGCTCTTTGTTTTAAATGGGGTTATGAAGTTCGACACGTCTTACAAGGTTTATTGTTTAATGATGTACAGTGACAACAAATAATTTGTTTCACATTTCATATGATTACGGTAAAAAAGAAAAACTACAGGCAGCTATAGCACGATGGTAAACAGACCCATAAGACGAGCTCTAGAAGCAATAGCAAACCATAAAGAAAGCAATACGCGGCTAAAAAAACAATAGAAAAAGCCATAGGCCGCTATAGCACGGTGTCTAAAACGATCTACAGAGTAAGCCATAGAGATCTCTGTAGCAGACTATACAAGAAGCTATAGGCGGCTAAAAGAGTCATAGGAAATGCCATAGGCCGCTGTAGCAGGATGGATATAAAGAACCATAGGACGAACTATAGAATGAGCTATAGCGGACCATAGAAAGAGAAATAGGCGGCTAAAGAAACCGTAGGAAAAGCTATAGGCTGCTATAGCACGGTGCCTAAAAAGATCCATAGAGTAAGCCATAGAGATCTTTATAGCAGACCATACAAGAAGCTATAGGCGGCTAAAGAAACCATAGGAAATGCCATAGGCAGCTGTAGCACGATTGGTATTGAGAACCATAAGACGAACTATAAAATGAGCTATAGCGGACCATACATAGAGCAATAGGCGGCTAAAGAAACCGTAGGAAAAGCTGTAGGCTGCTATAGCACGGTGCCTAAAAAGATCCATAGAGTAAGCCATAGAGATCTTTATAGCAGACCATACAAGAAGCTATAGGCGGCTAAAGAAGCCATAGGAAATGCCATAGGCAGCTGTAGCACGATTGGTATTGAGAACCATAAGACGAACTATAAAATGAGCTATAGCGGACCATACATAGAGCAATAGGCGGCTAAAGAAACCGTAGGAAAAGCCATAGGCTACTTTAGCACGGTGTCTAGAAAGATCCATAGAGTCAGCCAGAGAGATCTCTATAGCAGACCATTCAAAAAGCTATAGGCCGCTAGAGGAACCATACGAAATGTCATAGGCAGCTGTAGCCCGATGGGTATAGAAAACCTTAGGACGAACTATAGAATGAGCTATAGCGGACTATAGAAAAAGCAATAGGCGGATAAAGAAACCATAGGAAAAGGCATAGGCAGCTATAGCACTGTGTCTAAAAAGATCCATAGAGTAAGCCATAGAGATCTCTATAACACACCATACAAGAAGCTATAGGCGGTAAAAGGAACCATAGCAAATGCCATAGGCAGCTGTAGCACGATGGGTATATAGAACCATAGGACAAATTATAAAATGAGCTGTAGCGGACCATACAAAGAGCAATAGGCGGCTAAAGAAACCATAGGAGAAGCCATAGGCAGGTATAGCACGGTGTCCAAAAAGATCCATAGAGTAAGCCATAGAGATCTCTATAGCAGACCTTAAAAGAAGCTAACGACGGCCAAAGGAACCAGTTATAAACGGCTATAACATCCTTTCTAAAGAGATTCATAGGTTAAACCATACAAAATTCGATGGCTAAATTTCTATTTAAAAAGCTATAGACAATCACAGGGGAGACCATAGGAAAAGCTATAGACAGCCATAGAAGCGGCTATAGCTAATTGGGCCAATTTTCTATAGCCGGCCATACAAAGGATTTTCTATAGCCAACCATAGACCATTTTTGTATGGGATGGGGTTTTCTCAATTTGCTTAGGTTTAAAACAATCAAAACAATTCGTTTAAAATGGCTCAACCTTGATTGATTTTCTTACTTTTGGAAGGTATCATTTACTATAATAAATCTAAACCAACCATGTATTCAAAATTGCCTTTGTTTGCCAGGAACCTCTCCAGATCTTTGAAATCCGTCCTTGTCTCCATCGGCAGTTTGGGTACCACAGGAGGGGGCGGAGAAGCAGCAGGGGCTGGATCATGCACCTCTTTAAGGCTGATCATTTCTTGGCGAATGCCGCCCACATCTTCGTAGAGTTGGTCCAGTTTTTGAAGAACTTTCTCGAAGGAAGCTAGAGAAAAGTTTTTTTGGAGACTTTTCAGAATGAAAAACTTACTGGGTCATGGGATGCTATTTTGCTGTTCAGCAGTTGTCAGACTGCAGAACACCAAACTATTTCTTAAAAGAGACAAGTTAACGTCATGCACATTGCTATACTTCGGCTCACCCTGTGATGGATACGAGCCAAAGCTACAAGTCATATCACGAGCAAATAAAAAGTCGCGGTGTATTGCTCTGATTCAATCCTCTCGTCCAAGCGATATACTGCGTGGTTTCAAAGTATATTTTCATCGGACCTGCTGGTCAGTAGCCTTGGCTTGTAGTTCATCGTAGGGTAATGCAAAGTACAGCTCTGGAAAAACTCTTATCAAATGGAATCGAAGAATTAAAAACAATTATTTTGCAATTATAAAAAACGCGTAAGATCTTTCATGTTCCGAATAGTTCTGGCATATCGCGATTCGTGGCATCCGTGGCCACGGTATCTTTACGTGCTCGCGCTAAAGAGCGTGCTTTGAGGTCTAGTATGAGCTCACGGTAGCGCGGCAGCGAATTACGGACGCGGTATGCTAAACCTCTGTGATAGAGGATTTCAGCATACCTCTTCCGTGATCTAACCCCGCGCTAGTTTGAGCTCGCGCTAAACTTGCAAGCATACGGGCAGGGTACACTCTAAAAAAAGCCGGTGCGTCTACTTTTCTGCAGAACACTCGCAGAGCCAGTCACTGCAGTTTGCGGAGGCAGCTCAGCGAATGACAATCCCTAACATATGTTTGGACCAAAAAACGAAGTCTGCGATATAGCATTAAGCAATGCAAAACATCAAGCTTTCATTGATACATCGCAGTCCTCGTTTTCTGGTCTAAACATATGTTTCGGCATTGTCATGCACCGAGCTGCATGCCTCCGCAAGCTGCATTGATTAGCTCTCCGAGTGTTCTGCGGGAAAGCAGACGCACGGGCTTTTTTTAGAATGTAACGCCGCCTGAGTGCTGCGGTGCCCGTGAAAGCCAGTGATAGTGCTGGGCCGAAATTCTCCAATCCTAAACACAGTATTGAATTGCCAGGGAGATGCGGTTTTATAGAAGTCTAATCGAACTTATAGAAGTCAGGTACTTCTACCAATAAACGTTTTTACTATATTTTACAACCTTATCGCCATTTTAAATATTTCTGTAATTTGTGTTTGTTTTGCAGCGTTTTCGCACCATTAGGGAGATCTTTTTCGCACATATTAAAATTTCTGCCCTAATGAATTATATGAGCGCTTTATCTGACTTTCTATAAGTCGCCAGCTTTTCAAAAGATGGGTCTGGTAAATTACAATAATTTGCATAATGTATCGTATATACGCAATGTCGCTGAAACAGGCATCATGACCCAAAAGCATATAAAAGTAAGTAAAGCTAATTGCGAATCGATCCGACTGCCTTCTTTGTCAAAACATCCCAGTCAGGCCCGAGGGTAACATGCCAGAATGTGAATAGCCCTTTCAATTTGCCTGCACCGGTCCAGCATAGTGAAGGGCGGTGCACTTTCGGTATATATTGCGAAAAGGGCGGATGTACACCGCCCTTCACTTTCCTGCACCGGTGGAAGAGGCGAAGGTAAATCGAACAGGAAATGATATCAAGTGTATATTTTCAAGTTCAAATGGATGTGCTATCAGTGACCCTGCCGACCAAAAAACTGAGCAATCTGTAGAATTAGAACGTAAGGAACGTGTTGGTAGACTTAAAAAAAGAGAAAAAATTAACACAAAGAGGACAAGAACACAAACGGGTATGTATCTGTCAACTCCCAACAAAGATTTATTCAGAGGCGTACGATCGCCCGTTCGGCGCCCCCCCCCCCCTCCCCCCCCCCCTCTCCCGAAGAGGTCAGGGACGGAAGGAGTGAGGGAAATTCAAAGGAAGAATAGGGAAGAGGGGGGTTGGATTTGATAGCGGAAGGATACGAAACGACCCGACAGGGCAGAAGGAACGAGCTATCCGCCAAGGTCGTCTAGGCTAAACTGGACAGCTTGGGGTAAAAGAACGCGATCTCTCGTTCGGAGAGTGTCAGCGAGGGAGAGAAAACGTTTACATCTGAGCCCTTTATGTCTTACGACTCTATAACCTCTCTTCCAGACCTTTGGCTATGAAACCCCAAGGCGCGGTTGTGCTCGAACCTGGGCGAATACCCATCGCACACATGCCCATGCACCGCGATCGGGTGCGCCGAGTCCTCCCTGGGCTCCGCCACATCTCTGGCAGTCGTTAAAACACCTGCCTGTCTGGCCTACGTATACACGAACTCAACTCTGTGACGTCACGGCGCGGTGGTGGTGCGTCGGTCGCACTTCCGGTCTGGGGCTGTGGGCAGAAGTCCCCATGCCAGACGTGTATTCCTGCGTTGTTTTGAAAGGAACCAGACAAAAACCTGCCTTCTCGTCAAAACGCCGCGACCGGGGCCGTACCAAAAGTGTCGAGAAAGGTTTGAAGGTCAGTGTTCACGTGCTCGGTTTGTCCGAGAATCTAGATATGTGCCGTGAAAAGAAAAAAAGCAGACGCCGTCGGACAACGATTGCTTGGGCGGGAAGCACTTTGGGTTGAATTCACGAATAATTGTGGTTGTCAGATTTATTTGGTTTGTTCCAACATGAACGCCAGAAAACCGTCAAGTTGCGCGGACCACCTGCGGACTACGTTCAGTGCGTCTTCCAAGTTCAAACGGCCGCCTGATCGTTCGAACTGTCGTCTGCTCTTTCAAACGTTTCTGCTTGTCGTCTGTTCTCTTATGCCCATGTCCCACTAGAGCGACAGACAGAAACAAATGACATCGACAGGCCTCAAACCAGAGTCGCCAGAGTCTTACGCGATTTGACAGGATTTGTATAATAAAGGAGGCTATGCTCAAATTCGAGCGTCATGCCCGCGAGGGTATCTTTGGCAGGCTTGCAATCGCTCGTGCTTACTTCACGAGCACCGAACGACTAAACGCCTGCCAAAGGTGCCATCGCGAGCATGCTGCATGGGTTTGAGGGTTGTCGCTGTTTTTTTTGTTTCTGTCTGTCGCTCTATACTCCGTTCCACCTTATGTTGTACCGCAGAGAAGGCTAGAAGCGCGAGCTCACAGCGTTCGGAGCTGCTCTTAACGCACGAGAGCTTGTGCCGCCGAGATGGGCCCTAGAGCAAGGAGTTCGCGCTTGTAGCCTTTCCTGCGGTACATCATAAGGTGAAACAGAGTATAGCATTAGACGACGCCGGCCCGTAGACGAAATGTTGGCCCGGTACTTGCGATAAGAAGTAAGTGCAGGCCTCGAAAGACTTATATTTGAAGGTTGGTAAGCAGGCTCGATGTATACACACTCTAATAAAACAGGGAGGAAAAAGGCAGCAACGGCGCGTCTTCCTCCCTTCTACTGACGCGCCCCCAAGCGGACACGAGAAACAGGGAGGAACAAAACGTTTTTCTCCTTCTCTAAGCAGAGGGTAGAAAGCTTTCGCCCTCCCGACTCATCTTCCTTCGGTTTCGTTTTTCGAGCACATCGCGCACGCTGTTTTATAAATGTTGTTGAGTTGATTGAGCTTCAGCGGCACCAAAGGCCGCCCGTAATTTCGTGTTTTAGTCCAAACGCGTAGAACATTTTGGTTGCATTGACGTTTTTTAACTAATTTCATCAAACGAGCTAACGAAGCCGCTAGAAACAGTGAAGTTCCGGAGCAGTGCCAGCAGCGCTACGTGCACTGGGTACGCCGTACTCACTGCCGAACTACAGCTGCTACAGTAGCGGAATCACGCGGAACTTCGTCGACGTTTTTGACGTTATGGAAATCGCAGGAACTGCGTCCAAGACAGGCAGGTTTAGCTGCCGGCTGCCTGGGTGCCTTCCGTGCTGAGTTCGGTTCTGTTTTCCGATGCCGGGTTCCAACCGGCGTTCAACGTAGTTCTGTATTTCTGCGTGTCAGCAACATAGCAGCAACATAGTGATTGCAGTGCTGTGGGTTGTGAACAGAAGACTGGAATTATGGCCGATGTGACCGTGTGTTCCCGTATCAGTGGTGTGAAAACAAGATGAGATGACGTAAACTGTCGGGCATTGATGCCGCTGGTCGGGCCATGATCGGAGGGGGCGGGGTGTCGCAGGTTGACATTCTGTTTTACATTAAAGAGTGTAAGACCCCTTGAGAGATTAGGTGCAATCGATCGACGTGCGGATAGTCATGTTGGAACGCTGGACTGAACCGTAAGCTCCTATCGTACAGTGGCCAATGTGACTGTCGTTTGTCTCCTCCCCGAGAGCGATTGCGCTCTGGGGAAAGGACTGAACAGTCCTTTCCCCAGAGCGCAATCGATATCCTTTTTTCTTAGAGTGCAGTAGATACAAGGAGATGTTGATCATTGTTACCAGTGACCATCACCGACTCTTTATGCCTAAATCACTTGGTCCGATTCTGCTTGCGATTTTCAGTATCGACGTCGACCATCTCAGCTACGGTTCACGCTTTTGCAGACCGAGCGGCGTCGCGACTGAAAATCGCGAGCGAAATCTCATCATGCGAATAAGGCTTTAACGTACATACTGCGGCGTCCACGCGTAATGAATCGCCACATGTTTTACATTATTCACGCAAAGTTTTGCGGTGTAACGAGCATCGGTAATTTTGCTGACGCCGCTCAAGATAGTCAGACATCGTCAGGAAGACGTGGAATCAACAATTCGAACGCGAAAAAGGGCAGGGGACTCACACCGACGCCGACAACATCGCATTTCAATGATTTGTTTATGGACGACGGCAAGCTTCTTGCCCACACCCCCATCGCGCATGTGCGGCGCCGGTGGCGTCCGCTAGGTGCGCTCCGGTTTGTTTGTAAACATGAGTTGGTGTATACTCCGCCACAAGTGAACGGGGTGGAGTAGACTCTCTCTGCTTTACCTTGGACGAACTGATGCCCGAGAATCTTGGAGCAGGTCTTTTTTATGGGAGCGCAATTAACCAATTTAGACAATTTTCTGAGTGAGTTTTCAGCTGAACGCCACCCCTATATCACATCTGTACGCGAGCGCTTTTAGCCGATGCCCTGTGTTGTGCATAAGGAATGACTGCCAGCCTCTTCTTCCGTTGTCTGGGTACCGGTGTCGGAGTAGTAGAGGCGAAAATTAGCCTCTTGAGCGAGTTTTCTAGCAGGTCGTTGGGAAAGCCGGCCTTCTTCAACCTCGGCGTCTGTAGCCGGACACTATGCTCCGCGTAATGAGGGCAGGATCTAGAACGCGCTGAAGTCAGAAGAGACTTGACGACCCCTAGTTTAACGTTCTTGGAGTGAGCGCTAGCGAAAGACAGAACTGGCTTTTCCGTCCTTTGCCTAGACTCCCAGAAGATTCCCCCGGGACGGATCGCCAAACGAAGGTTCGAGAATTGGAAATTTCCGTCGGAGGAGTCCTCCCTTTTAAAAAAGAGGCCCGCGAATCCAGGCGAGAAGACCTCCAGGATAGTCTCAGGGACTGTCTGCTCTTCATGCATGGGTAGGTAGTCATCTACATAACGGTGCACCCGGCAGCCCGGCGCGAATTCTTCAGCCGCTCCCTGATGGCCGATCTACGTACATGAGAAATACCTCACTCAGAACCGGTGCAAGGCATGACCCGATGCACACCCCCGCTCTCTGAATGTGCACCTTACCCACGTACTCCACGAAGGTTGAGTGGAGGTAGACAACCAGGAGCTCCAGGAACCACTGACTGGAAACCCGGAGGAGTTTTGGAAGTGACACGTGCCGTGTTCTTGGGTGGCGACGTTCACATAATCTAGAGGCAACCGTAAATATAGGCTATAGACCGTTTTATCATAGGTAGCGCCATTTTCAGATTGAGAGAGAAAAGGGGAAAAGGCTACCGGCGCTTTCCCCCTTGCGGGAGCGCTAGAAAGAGTGAGAGTCCCGGATGAGAGGCTTCGCCTGTGTTGGGTTTCTGCATTGCCCGAACTTCGTTCGCACTTTCTGCTCTGTTTTAAACTCCCAAACTTAGAGCCACGTGCTTCGATGGCGACAGTTTCCGGTCATCGGGACACCCTTGCTCGGTTATAGGGTACACGAATAACGACGAAAAGCGTCGAATGCTGTCTGAGGACCCATGTTGCTTGCACCTAATCCGGCAAGGCGTGTGTGGCTGTTTCCACATGATCCCGATCTTCGGCTGCAGTGGGATGCGTCCGTGTTCCGAAAAGATTTTTCCCCAACGCCATTCTCTCGACTGTGCTCGGAACATTTTGTGAATGGAGCGCGCACCGAACTTAACGCTGTACCGTCGATGAAAACTTGTACGCTCGCAAGGTGCGTGCAAGTTTTCTCGTGATAATTGTTGTTTCAGCTTGTAACTTTTTATAACTGAATTTCTCTTAAAATACAACTCCACCAAAAAATCAACCCTATAGAAATTGCTGATATGGCTTTAGGGGGTCAAAATGCAGTTATACCCAAAATAACACGTCCAACCGACGTCGCATTACCGATTAAAACCAAGATTAGAAGTGTTCTACCAGCTGGGATAACGGCCCGACAGCGGGTGAGCAACACTGATCAATGGCGTAGGTTTCGTCCATGACCGGCTCTATAGGTCCTGGTTTCGTCTTATGTTCTGGTACCCCGTTATCCTGTGTTCTCCTATTTTTATTTGCGTCCTTGCAGTTCATTTAAATCCAGCGTTGCTTCCGCGACCGCGCGGAAGAGAGCGAAGTGGTGGTGCTCGCTCACGTGCGTGTCGCGGAGCCGGAGAGATTCACCAGACTCGCGTTGGGCAATGCCGAGCACGACTTGTAGTGCTGTGGCTTGCACCAACAATCCGGTGAGCAACCCCGAGCTGCGGTTACACTAGCTCCCAAGAGACCGGAAGAGGCACAAGGTGTAGGTCGGTGCCGTTCGCCAGATAGCTAGACCTCGGAAGACCATGGACTCTGATCTCCAACGTTAAGCTCTGCTCCCAGCACTTTACTGCAGACAGCTACATATGTGATCTGTGGCTGCTGACTGCTGGTTTTTTTTTTCCCGAAACATGCGTGTTTAAAGAACAATGCGGTGCGGTCGCTGTTCGTGTACCGTCCGCCGGCTGCTCCAGCACGAGCGGCCGGTCGTGGCAGGTCGCACCCGATCTAACGAACGTGCAAATAGGCACCTTAGCTTTAAGAACTTAGACCGCTTGTGGATACCATCTGTTCATCTGCTTCCCATTATTCATTTTTTATTTGTCCACGAGAAAGAAACAAATACAGTCACGCTCCGCCGGCCCTTACCGCGTCATA
Organism: Ixodes persulcatus; assembly: GCA_013358835.2. Taxonomy (NCBI): domain Eukaryota; kingdom Metazoa; phylum Arthropoda; class Arachnida; order Ixodida; family Ixodidae; genus Ixodes; species Ixodes persulcatus. The sequence continues at coordinate 6,720 of JABSTQ010008741.1, read as the reverse complement.
TATTTATAACAGTCGGATTCGCTTTTCGGCCGGAAAAATTATAAACACAGACTAAAACTTACTACATTTGGTGCATATTTTCAAAGTGCAGTGGTAGAAAAGAAAATGTGCAAACTCCACAGGCGACTGAGCCGGCAGTGTCGGTGCGTCGGCTCAGGAGCGGGGGACGAGATCTACATTATACCGTCGACGCACCGCCGATTATCAGTGTTGCCAATCTGCTTGAGCCAGTAGTTTGGGTTTCGCCGTGCCGGTGGAACGAAACTTGGATACGCAATATCTACAAAACTATACAGACTAGCGGAAAACAAAATATATCTCGTGATTCAGGGACGCCTACTTTGATTAAACATATCATAACCCAAAAGTTATAAAAATGGAGTGGAGTTGCCCTTTAATATTGTTGTTTTAAAGTGTTATTGGATATGACTCAATTTTATCAACTACAACACTTAGTTCAAGGCTCATTTCCGCCGCCAAGTGTGGCTGTAAAACGCGTCGAAAAGTTAGTTCAATATGTTTTCCTAAATCGAGATTTGCTGCGTGATACCAGAGAGCCGTGCACCTATGTTGACCATAACAACGCGACTTCAGGCTTAGTTTTTGTCAAAATTAGTACATAATGTAGACAGAAAGAAGCCTTCAGTTTCTGTTGCTGAAAGTTGAAAGATGCTCATGCATAAATTTCGAACCGTTGAATCATTGATCGAGTCGCTCCGGCATTAGACCGATCTCGACTTTCTTGTTTTCAGTTCTCGATAAAAGACACATTCGTCGGCACGGGATCCTCAAACAAAACGTTTATAAACACACCCCTATTAGCAAAAATAGCACCCCCAGACATGTAAACCGTTGTCCCAAAGCGGACACGTTAAGACGTGTTCGTTTTACACGGAGCCATGTGTGTTATTTGTCTACACACTAGGTGCCGTGTAAACTTAACACGCTACACCGTGTCTGCCTTCCGCAAAACACGGTTGAGCGTGTTCCTTATTAAACATGGCGGCCAGCAGCCGAAAACAGGCGAGAGACGAGCCCAGCGAGCCGCGCGCCTTCCAGCCGAATTGAAAGCACACAGGACGCGTTTGTTGTCCTTCGATGTCTTTTATACACAGTAAACAGTTTCCAAGCGGAGGACGTAGCTACATGCAAAGGTACGTACGTGCGTCGTCGGCGGTCGATGGCGTCAGTAGCTACGACGAAACCGCTAGACAGAAAAACGAATGCTGAGCTTACAGAGATAAATAACTCAGGCAAACTATTTGGAATTGGGCGGTAACTTGCGCCACCTAGTGAGATTTCTAGCAGCCTGTGAAAAAAAAAGCAGGATTCTGTTAATACGCTGAGAACGATCACGAGTAAACAGCAACCCTACATACATCGCAGACAACACGAGTACCACGTATTAGTCAAGGGTTCCGTGTTTTCGGAATATACCGATAAATACCGATAATTAACTCCCGAGGGTTTTTTTCCTGAATCGGTGAAAACCGAAAAACACCGAATTCGAGCTGCGGAAAAAATGGCAGCTTTGCTGAAAGAATCTTCAAGCCCGCTTTCTTTTCTCGTTGACCCGGAACACTGCCCCACTGAACTGTCCTTGGGGTCGTCCCTTTCTTCCGAAACCATATTTATTGCCCCGTTACCTTCCCTTATCTTTTTTAGCACACCGGTTTTCAAGTCTTTATTCCAGGCATAGGTTTCGTGGTATATATTAGAAAGAAGGAAAGGCGAAGAGGAGCGGGGGAAGGGGGGAGGGCAATGGGGTCTAGAGATTGTGTCCTCTTTTCCTGAGCGCGGGGAAGGCCAAAACCGGTTAGTATGGGTAGAAAACGGAAGGCGATGGAGGTCTACGTACAAAAATTTGACGATTTTGAGGTTTTGTGTGAAGGTGCGCCAGGGCTGCCGGCTGAGTATTTCTGATGACCCTCATCATATCAGCAGTCGTCTGAACGAGCATTTGAAATCTTCTCAACATCTACAGTTGAAGAATCCCCAGACAGAACCAGGTATGGCCTACTCATGTCAAATATCTCCACTTGCCATCTCTTAATCCAGGAGAGCGCACAGCAAGGAATGACCAGTCTTGCCAAAAGGAACGTGCTACGATGACTGCCAAGTCTTTGACAATGTACATGTCATTTTTTTTTTAAATATCATGCTTCTGAAAGCGTCACGCTTTCTGTTATTTCCATATGCATGTGCATTGTGTGATGTGTTTGGTGTGTGTACAATACGTGTGTAACGTGAGATGTGCCGTGGTTTTTCTAGTAATTATGCAGTCGCTTTGTAACACAAGCACCGATAACCACCGATTTCTTTCCAGCCTTGAAATTAAACACCGAAAAACACGGATTCAAAGTGAAAAAATAAACACCGATAAATAACCCCCGAATCTGAAGCAAAATAGATACCGAAAACGCGGAACCCTACTTATTACACCGCACCGACACCGACATCTCCACAAACACTGCGCCCGACACATCTCTCACTACTCACCATCCTTTTTTCCCCGCGGCGTATATAAGCTTGAAATGTGCGGTTGAGCTCTTTTGTCGGTGACCGTTACAGATTTTTAGAAGACACAAAACATGGCACAATGGACAGCTGTATGTAAGAACTGTTTGCATTTATATACTTCGTTTCACCTTATGTGTGAGCGAAGGCAAATTTGGAAGCGCGAGAACGGAAGCTCCGTGCGTTCAGGTTTTGCTTGAGCGCGCGAGCTGGGGAGGAATGCAAAAAGCGCTGGTCTCGCGCTTCTAGCTTTGGCTTCGCTCGCAGGTAAAGTGAAACGAAGTATAGGGAGTATTCACAGGACGCCATATTTGTGGGTGCTCTTTAGAGCGCATGCTCAGGGCGAGCTCTCATTAATAGACTGTTAAGACCGACAATCTTGATGGTGCGGAATGCACGCGGCGAAAGAACTGTGGAAGCTCGGCGTCAGCACGCGCTCAGCAGTCTTCACACAGCTATGGCCGCCAGTGAATACTCCCTATAGGAGCGATAACACACTTCTTTTACTTTGCGCAAATACCGCTTAGAACGGATCCCTGACGTTAATGACTTATGAAACACGCGTTCGTTTTTCACCCCACGCAATAGAAGTCCCAGAAGAAAATTAAAGAAAAACGAGCACCGTTTACCCCCTCAACTCGCAGCCAGAACAAGCGGCCACGTGATCTGGAGTCGAATTATATGCCGCCAATGTTGATCATAGTCACGCGCTGGGGTTGGCAAGGCACAGGACACGCGCTGAGTTCCAGACATTGTTATGCCTCGGCTATTGTCGTCGTTGCAGCGATTGGACACGGGCCATTACCCGAATGCTTCTCGAGCTAGTAATTATCACAAGCCCAAATCGAGTGCCCATGCAATTCCCTGGTCCAATCTAAGAACCGCATTCAAATATCGTCATTGGGGTGTACTGCGATCCTTACGTTACGTCATCAAATTTTGCAAAGAAGAAATTGAATGAAAATGAACGCTTTTGTCCTTTAAATTACACCGCAACAAAGGAGTTGCATGAGAGTATCCTCGAGTCCCACTAGTGCCAGTAAGCTCGTGTAAAGTGAAAAACATTCCAATTGAATATCGTCGCACCGCTCATTTAAAAAGTATGGTGGCAAAATCTATAATGCTAGTCCGTTACAAAAAAGTAACGATGTAGTTTGGTTAAAAATCTAACGATGTATTAACACTAAATCTTAAACCGGCCATGAAAAAGTTCAGATTTTTGTTATTTTCATGCTCGACCAATGTTACGAGCAGTCTGACTAGCTTGAATCAGATAGAAAAACAAATTTTTGGAATTTTATCATTATGTATTCAATATTCAATGAAAATTATCCGCGCGCAAAGCATTTTTTATATATTCTTGTGAAGGACATCCGCCCAACACTTCAGTTCCGCTAGTTGCAGTACGCGTACGGGAGCAGACGCCTTCACTTTTGAGGCGTTTTGATGCCGTTTGTTGTCGCGTGTCGGTGTCGAGTGGAGCGGGGGGGGGGGGAGGGGGGGGGGGGGGGTTTCCGAGTTTGTGACCGGTGTCATTCATAATCACTAATGTGGCGCTGATGCGTTTTTTTTTTTTTCTTTTTTTTTTGTGCCTGCTGAATTGCGAGCTCCTTCTCTGTTGACGTCGTTTTTCTGGTAGCACTCGTGGATACTGCAAGCGTTTAAAGGGGCCCTGCATTGACTTTTTTACTGGTTTTTATTTTGCACCGAACCTGAGCGCACTGAACGTAGTAACTTAATGAAACTTTTCTTTTCTCGAATTTCGCTTTATTTTAAAAGTTATAGGCAAAATAGAATTACAAAAACAAGCAAAAAATAACCTCCCTCATGACGTCGTAGGTCCTGGCTTGAGTGGCCGTGAACTAGAGGAGGGCTAGTGGGCTCATCGAGCGTTCACGGCTGCCGCGCTCCGTATCGACGGCTCGAGAGGGCGCCACTGAAGCATGTGTTGGATAGGCTGTATGAAACGGGCGGCCAGGGCGGCTCGCATTGCATTTGCTGCGCGATGAAAGACTAATTCGGCATAACACTTCATTGGCCACAAACGACAGCAAACACGGGGTAAAGATCAGTTCAGAATGGGAGCCACTTCGCGCTGCCATACCGCCAAATGGCCAAATCGTCAACCAAGCCCGCGCCGAAGGCCTTCGGAACGCTTGGAACCGGTCGGATCCTGGAGCCTTTATACGATCGCAGCGCCGCCGCGTACATGCGGGATTTTTCTACGCTCGCCGTCCGTCGGGGCCTCATCCCATTAGCCCTTTCTGGTATGCGCCGTTTTTTCCGCCGCTTGGTGGCGGGTATGTCGACGTGTCATTTCTTGTTTCCGTACTTTATAAACTGCATTTGTTTCTTTTCTGATCTAAAATACTGAACAGAAAGTAGTTTCATACATAATTGAAATGGTTCGCGACACTTATATTTTGTATCTCGACTAAAAAAAAAAGCTTTTAGCGGCTCTGACCAGTAGTAAGCCTAGGACCAAAGACGTCACATTTCGCGCGCTTTCGGCAACGCGGGTCGCCTTCGTAGGCGGAGGCGGTTTCCACGTCGTTCGGTTAAAATATGACGCACTGATATTTAGTTACTCTCTCCGTGCCCACTGGCTCTGCCGAACCCCACGAGACGTGGAAATCGCAAAAAAGGCAGACGCTTAAATATGATTGCAGGGCCCCTTTAAACAGTGTGCACCGTCTCGCATACATTCGCGGTGACGTACTCGACCCGTTGAAACGTATTGCTTCCGTCAATTTGGAGTACGCAAGGCAGTTATCTTGCTGCTCTGGTTTCGGTTATAAAAGCAAGGCAAAACGCTCGTAGTCCCCGCCCTCGGTACACGTTGGACATCCTCCACACTTTGACACCAGATAACTGGATGAACGAGGATTTACATTTACTTCAGAGGTCACTCTCGCCGCTTCCTCACTGTCGAGCAGCAGGATCAGCTGGCGACAAGCCGCGGATGAAAGACTTGAGCATCAACAGCCCAAGTGCACTCGATGCCGATGCGGGCGATGCGGGTTTCTGTCAACCGGTAGCCCAGCGTAAACTGTGACCGTTCCACCTCTTCGTCATGACACAGCGTTGCAGAGAGCAGGGTAAAATACAACTACACGGACCACCGAAGCGAACGCACTGTTATCGTAAATCTTGGCTTGTGATTGCGCCTTTGTAGATCGTTTTATGCGTTTTTCTGGAGACGCAAACGTCATAACAAAATCTTTTGCATATTCCGCATACTTCGCAAAAGCATTTATCCATTCACCTTTTGAAAAGCGCGAAACACGGAGTCCGCACTGTGCTGACTTCCCCTGTCTTTTACATGCTTTAGAGCAGTTTGTACCTGGTAGTAGGTATGCCTACTGAAACTGAAACTTGAAACAAGGGGCAGCGCCAGAGAGAAAAAAGACAAAGTTGGGAAAGCTTGCCCGCTCTCCCCAATTTCTCAACTCTCAAGTGATTCTACCATAATAAATGCTCCAACCCCTCTTCCCGAAATAAAGAAAAAGCAATATGCTCACTGCGTAAAAAATGATCTCAGTTCATGCATCTGTGGGCAGGTAGGAACTCTTACCCTAATTTATTCACACCGCATGATGAGCGCAACAAACTCACACGAGATTTACAGGAAAATATCAGTGGTGACTTAAGTTTTCCCTAAATTCTGTAAGACCGGTCGTTTGCAGAACCGAATCATCCACTCGAGTGGTGTGCGTCGCTGTGCAAACACGTCGCTCTGCAAACGGAGTTTAACAACAAAAAGCATAAAAACGGCAGATAAAGAGCAACAATGTGAAGTCCATTGTTCAATTAAAACAACGTAACTTTGTTGAAAACGCCCGCGGCTTTTTACTCACGGTATGCGTCGGGAATCTTACACATTTTGAAACGGAACGAAGGAGATTTACTTTTAAAAACGCTCGCTGCGCCCTCCCGGACCAGTTGGACCGGATCAGCTGACGACGACGGGACTAAACCCGTGGGACCTCTACTCCACAAGAACCAATTTGAGGTCCGCGTTAGTGTGGGTTTCTACCTCCAAGCACCGCATCACACACCACGAACGTTTCGGCCCCTTATCGCATCGCCGTGTTGCACCAAACAGAACGAGATCGCCGAAGTCAACGCAGCGCTGTCGTGAACCTTGGCTTGTGGTTGCACAGTCGCAGACCCTGTGACTCCCTTCGCTTTTAAAGCACACGA
>JABSTQ010008740.1:0-27209 GCA_013358835.2 Ixodes persulcatus | reverse complement strand
TGAACAGCAAGTCATCCTCTTCATGTATCTCGTCTCTGTATGGCCAATACTGCTTCAGAGTATTTGGTACTTCTTCTTTGCTGATTGGCCACTGACCTCTTGCATACTCTAACAGGGTGGTCATATCTTTGTCCTTTACTTATCGCTTTCCGACATTCTTCTAAGGTTTCGTCTTTGATGGGGAGGCACTCCAAGACGTTCACCTCGAAAACCTCTGGCTCTTCCTCCTTTGATGGATTTCTAGAGAGTGTGTCAGCAATGTATAGCTCTCTTCCTGGGGTGTACTTAACTTGAAGTTCATATTTTTGAAGGGTTAGTCTCATCCTCTGTAGCCTGAGAGGGCACTGGTTGAGAGGCTTTCGGAAGATAGCCTCCAATGGCTTGTGGTCCGACTCCACGACAACGGTGTGTCCGAAGATGAAGTCGTGGAATCGACTGCATCCGTGTACGATCGCTAACAACTCCTTCTCGATTTGTGCATAGTTCTTCTGAGCGTCACTCAAGGACCTTGAAGAATAAGCTACTGGATGTCCCTCCTGCAGCAACACTGCACCTGTTCCTCTGGAGCTTGCATCTACTGACAGCGTTACTTGCTTGTTTTTGTCGTAGAACCGCAGCGTGGGTGCTACCGTCAGAGCCGTCCGAAGGGCTGTGAAACTTCTCTCTTGTTCTTCTGTCCATGACCAGGCTGTCTCCTTCTTTAGGAGTTGCCTCAACGACGCACTCACGTCTGACATGTTAGGAATGAATCTTCCCAGGTAGTTTACCACTCCTAGGAAGCTCTTCAGTTCGCCCACATTGTTCGGTCTTGGTAGAGCAAGGATGTCTTTCACTTTATCCGGATCGATTGAGAGTCCCTCTGCTGAGAAAATGTGACCCAGGTACTTGATTTGTTTCATGCAGAGCTTGCATTTTTCCTTGTTCAGTCGTAGGTTGACCTCTCGGCACCTTTGTAGTACCGCCTGAAGCCGACAGTCATGTTCCTCAGTCGTCTTTCCCCAGATGAGGATGTGTCTATCATGATCTCTACTCCGTCTAAGCCTTCAAACACCATGTGCATTGTCTTCTGGAACACCTCGGGAGCAGACGATATGCCAAAAGGCATTCGCAGGAATCTATACCTCCCAAACGGCGTCGCAAAAGTACACAAGTACGAGCTGGGCGTGTCGAGCTTGATTTGCCAAAACCCTGTGGCTGCGTCTAGCGTCGAGAAGATCTTGGCTCCTTCCAATCGTGTGGCAATGTCCTCTAACGTAGGCATACAGTAGGTTTCCCGCATGAGGACCTTGTTCAGCTCTTGAGGATCAAGGCACAGTCGGAGTTTGGCTTTCTTTTGTACAACCACAATAGGGTGGACCCACTCCGTTGGTTCTGTTACTGGCGCAATCACTCTTTGTTGCACCAGATCTTCCAGGTGGCTTTTGAGCTTGTCTCTGATAGCGACCGGGACTGTACGCGGCTGCTGGATCACGCCTTGTGCATCTGGCTTGAGTCTCATGTGGTATTTGACGCCTTTTAATTCTCCCAATCCATGAAAGATGTCTTCATGTTGTTGCACCGTCTGACTGCAGTGCTTTTCCACGGCTGCCACTCGCTTGATCAAGTTTAGTTTTTCCGCGATGGTACCGCTAATCGTGGTGGGCACTTCCCGTTTCACGATGTAGAATTTCACTTCGGTACTCCTGTTACCGTGCATGACTGGCAGGATGATACGGCCTTCTGCTTTGCTGACGTGTCCAAAAAAAGAGCCAATTCTAGTAGTAAGAACTTGTGGCTTCTGAGTCGTGACACGGCTAAGTTGCATCGCAGACATTACGGAACAGTTCGCTCCTGTGTCGATTCTGCAGTCGACTTGCTTCCCTGCGATATTAACATCTGCACACCAGAACTCTTCGTCGCCGTCACCATTGTGTAGGCTGCAGACCAACTTTTCCTCGTCCGAGTCGTAGTCGGGGGTCTTGCATCGTTCTACTTGGCGTACGTTTTTTCGTGGCGTACCTTTATGCTTCTGCACGTGCGCTATGCAGCAAGGAGCGTTATTGTCTCCTAATTTCCACCGACAAGGTATGAAGAAGAAAACATAAAAAAACGTACGGGTATGGGTTTGCGGCTTTCTGCGCTGACCTGACTCTCCAGAGTTAAATAAGGAATACGAATACAAATCTGCCCGGGAGGCATCCGCTATGAAATTTCAAACGTCCTCCATTGGTTTGCGTGTTGGGTTCGTCTTGGGAGGCGGCACGCGGAGGGTGACGTCTGCCGTTTTACCGCCGCTTTGTTCCGTGCGACCTCTATTCCTGGAAGAGGGGGGTCTACGTGCGAGCCGGCGACTGTGTCGTGCCCGCTTTTTTTTTATTTTCCTCGATTCGCGCTTCAGATTGCCATTTCTCTTTTGCCGTTTACTTGGATTGCGCGGGCATTATGTCCCTCAGAAACCACAACCTGTCGGAAAACGTCGGGCATGTACCCGAAAGGGATGTCCAGGAATGGCCACTGAAATTCGGCGGTCGCCACAGCGAAGGGAACGACGTTGTGCGCGGGTCTCGCCGCCTCTGCGGCTTTGCGTCCGCCTTGAGGTCCCGCAGCGTATTTTCTTTAAGTTTTTTTAGACGAGCGGAGAACATTCAAGAACCTCGTACTGGCGGCGGCAAGGGATGGGGCCGGGGAGGAGGGGGGTGCGAGAGGGCGTCTCATTAGAGTTGACGTAGTTGTGCGAGGGGCAACAATGAGAAGGAGGAAGTGATAATGCGGCAGAGTGCTTTCTCCCTCTCATTGTCGCCCCTCTCCTTGGTATCTCGTGGGTTTTTGCGTTCGAACGACGTCCTGATTTCGCCGGGAAGGAGCACTAACAGCTACCGCCGTAGAAAGAGCGCGTGGTAATCTCTGGTGCTCGTCCTTGAGCGGCTGACTCCAACTCACCTGTATCTTAGAATTACGTTCAATCTTCGAATTGTCCGCACTCTTAAAGTGGCGTGCCAACTCCGATCTCCCCGGAATAGCATCGAGCAACGCTCACGATGCCTGCGCGTCGTTGTCGTCGCGATACCATCGTTCGTCATGTAGGAAATAGCGCAAAATTAAACTCACTCACACTGAAAACACACGCACACCGAAAAAAAAGATCCCTCACGTCGCGCGACGTGAGTGATCTTTTTTTTTTTTCCGTTGTGTGTGTATCTTCAGTGTGAGTGAGTTTTATTTTGCGATATTTCCTACATGATGAATACCCAACTCTCCCAGGCATTCATCCTCAGAACCATCGTTGGTTTTCAATCGCGTTATTGAATAGGCGAAAATGTGCAGAATTTGGTTTTATGAGAAACGCAGCCCGCACTTACGTTAAATGTCAGTCTTCCTGGCACGAGCCGTTCCGTCTTTTAGAAACGTCGCCTCGTCGCCTTCTCCGGCCATTTTGTGACGACGACACGGGGAATGCACAGACACACGACGTGCCGACGCGCGACGCGTGTCAACACGCGCTGGCGGTTGGCGCTGCAAGTGTTTGCCAATAGGCGAACTCTGTTACCTTCTACTGTCCCAGATCACGCTTCGCTTAGCAATGTCGCAAAATACGAGTTTATATATATATATATATATATATATATATATATATTGTAACGATAATTATCCTCAGTCACTCAGTCGAGCCGTCCCGTTCTCAGTTCCCGTCGTCTTTTTCTTCCTTTACTTTCTTCTCGTAACACTCTCCCCCCTCCCACTGAAAAACAACAAAAGTAGTAATCTTTTTTAACAATACAGTTAATGTGATCTTGATCGCAGTCCGTCTGCAAAAGGTGTCCACATTCTTTACGGAGCTTGGACTTGGTGCGCTCGTGGGATGTATAGCTTGAGATGCGATACGTGCTCAGGAAAGCAGCGGTGTGTGCCGGAAGGTCGTCCATCAGTGAGGTCCTCGAGGTAGTAGGTGACAGGCCCTCTCCGTTCCAAGATTTGATAAGGCCCTCGGTATCGGGGAAGAAGCTTAGCAGCTCTCCCGACAGACCGCAAGGTCCGTCTCGCCAGAACTTTATCTCCAATTTGAAACTCGTGCACATTATGGATACCGGCCTCTGACATACTGCCAGTCTCTTCCTGACTTCGCCGAATGGCGTCCCGTGCCTGTCTACGAATTTCATCGAGAGAAGCACGTTGAGTCTCCCTGCCACGTTGTGTCCCGTTCACCCCAAGCTTTGTCTCAATAGGCAGCGTCACGTCACGACCGTATAAGAGTCTGAACGGTACTTCTTTTGTGGTTTCTTGCTGTGATGTGTTCAGTGCGAACATGGCGTGTGGGACAAAGTTATCCCAATTAGTATGCGCAGAGTTTACATAGGCAGACAAGATATCTGTAAGTGTACGGTTGTTCCTCTCAACTAGACCGTTCGTTTGAGGATGATACACGGATGTCGGAGAATGTCGTATGCCATGTCTCGCCAGGCAGTTTCTAAACTGGTGAGACATGAACGGTGTGCCACGGTCTGAAATTATTGCGCGTGGCGGGCCATGTCTCAAAACAATGTTGACATCAATAAACTCTTCTAGGAAATCTGCGGTAGCATCTGGCACCGCTAAGGCCTCTACCCATTTGGTTAAGTAGTCAACTGCGACTATGACATAACGATTTCCGCTCCGGGATTTCGGAAAAGGTCCGAGAAAGTCAATTCCAATTAGCTCAAACGGATGTTCTGGAGGTGTGACTGGACAACGGGGTACGTCCCACTTTGTAGTAGATGTCTTCCGGAACTGGCAGTGTTCGCATGTCTGAACGTGTCGAACGACGTCTTGACGTAGGCCGCGCCACCAAAACCGTGCGGCGACCTTAGTGTAGGTCTTTTCTCGCCCAAGGTGACCTGCACTTGGAGCGTCATGACATGCTTGAAGTATTGCCACCCGCAAGCTCACGGGTACAACTGGGAGCCAGACGGTGCCTGCTGACTTTCGTTTCTTTACGTGGCACAGGATATTATCGACAATCCTGTATGCTCGCAACAGGCCCGGTAATCGTCGTCGCGTGTCATTCAGTCTCTCGGTGGAACTTTGTTGGAGGATCGAGCGTATATTAGCTAGCTCAGCGTCGTTTACCTGTGCCGTGTACAAGTCTTGAATAGCAGAAATTCCCACAGGGTGGCGCGAAAGAAAGTCCGCATCCTGGTGAGATGATCCACTGCGATGACGAATTGAGAAGTTGTATTCCTGCAGCTGGAGTGCCCACCTTGCAAGCTTTGGCGTCAGGTCCTGCTTGGATTGTAACCATTGCAATGCGGCATTGTCTGTTACTACCGTAAAATGACGACCATAGAGATACGGACGAAACTTGCTGACGGCCCAGACCACGGCGAGACATTCCAGTTCAGAGGAATGGCGTCTACTCTCACAATCGTCTAAATGTCGACTAGCGAAGGCCAACACTCTTTCGATGCCGGATGAATCCTTTTGGAGCAGTACTGCCCCCAGACCATCACCGCTAGCATCGGTGTGCAGGATTGTCTCATTAGTCTCGTTGAAGTGTGCTAGGACGGGAGGGTTTAGCAAGGCATGCTTGATGTCTGCAAATGCCTGAATTTGAGCCTCCCCCCAGGTCCAGGTGGTTGTTTTCCGTAGAAGGATGGTTAGGGGTCGTGTGCGTCTCGCGAAATCTTTTATGAAACGCCGAAAATAGGACGCGAATCCTATAAAGCTTCTTAGCTCTTTGATCGTTGTCGGAGCTTGATATTCTGCAATGGATCGCACTTTCTCAGGATCGGGGAGGATGCCTTCCGACGTGATCAAGTGTCCTAAATATGTGACTTGTCCAAAGCCGAAAAAACACTTCTTAGCCTTCAGTTTAAGTCCAGCATGAGATAGAGCCTGCAGTACAAGACGAAGTCGGCGCTGATGCTCATCGAATGTAGGGGCATAAATGATGATATCGTCGAGGTAGACCAGGGCCATTGTCCATTTGAGATGACCGAGTACTTTATCCATTAGCCGCTGGAATGTGGCTGGAGCATTGGTGAGTCCGAATGGTAACCGATTGAATTGAAATAGGCCGTCAGGTGTTACGAAAGCGGTTTTCTCTGCATCCTCGGGTTTTATGGGGACTTGCCAGTACCCGGAAATCAAATCAAGGGTGGTGAAAAATTTTGCGTTCGCGAGACGATCTAATGCGTCGTCTAACCGCGGTAGTGGGTAGACATCTTGTTTAGTGACACTGTTGAGTTTCCTGTAGTCGACACAAAACCGAATAGATCCGTCTTTTTTGGGAACTAGAACTACCGGTGATGACCACGGGCTATCAGATGGTGATATGACGTCTTGCTCGAGCATTTTGTGCACTTGTTCGTTGATGATCTGTCGTTCTGACGGGGCAACTCGACGAGGATGCTGATGAATGGGGTGAGACATTCCTGTATCAATTGAATGCTCAAGCAAAGAAGTGCAACCCAAGTCATTGGAGGAGGTTGCAATAACGTGTCGAAATTCCTGAAGTAACGTTCGGAGGGATCGAGCTTGTTCCTCCGTCAGGTGAGGACCGAAATTCAAGTCGTTCCATGCTGTTTCGTTAGATGGACTTGAAAAGCCCATGTTGTCGACTGGGATAACAGTTGAAACAGTCCGGGAATGGATTTGACGAGTTACTGTTCCCAACTTCTCTCCGCGACTAATGCTTGTGTCGATGGATCCGAAGTTGATGACGAGGATTTTGGTGTGACCCTCTTTACAGAGAAGAATGCTTCTCGGAGCTGCCATTTCTTGACCGGGCAAGCACTTCAGATAAGGATCGAAGATTACATCTCCACAAAATCGTTCCGACACAACGACGTTTACCCATACTCCAGAGTTTGCCGGGACAATGGTTCGTCTGGAGACGACTGCAGTAAGTTTAGTGCCTTTTCGGGTAGACCTATGTACATTGATGACGCGCGTTTTCATTGCTTGCCAACAGTATTGGCCGAAGGTAAGAGAAAACGTGATGAACCACGTGATGAACTGAGCGAAGTGGGTCAGCAGACCATTTTGATATCTGGTAGGTTCATCTTGCGAAACTAACGTCTTTGACTTCGGGTTACTTGGGAGAAACATCGTTGTTGTCTCAATGAGGGGTATGTCTGATTTGAAACTGATAGTCAGCCCGGTCTTTTTGCACCAGTCACACCCAAGAATGACCGGATGTACCACATTTGTGACGACAACAAAATCATGTAGCAGTTGTGTTGCTTCTCCCACCATTGTCAAAGACATTACGCCTGCGGATTTTAACTCGGAACCATTGGCAGAAAGGAGCTTGATGGTAGTTGCTGCCTTGAGATTGGTTAGCAAGCTTGCTACAACTCGACTATCAATAAGGCTCGTCCACCAGAGCACTAAACTGCTGGTTGAGTTCTGCAATATGTATAGATACACATGGTGGTGAGTAAGGTTTAGGCATCTTTACTGATGTTTGTGTTTCTGCAGTTATGCCTAAGGTAACGTTGGGGACTGGATGAACTACCAGCGAGCCCTGCCCCGATGGCTCGCGGAAGCGTTTCCCGGACGTGAAGTTTCCTGGGGTTCATTCGGGCACTGTCGAGCAAAATGTCCGATGCCACCACAGCGGAAGCAATGTTGCGGCCGCGACGACTCGTAGTGGTTCATCATGGAGAAGGTGCTGATAGCTGTACTACGTGTTGCCCTTTCCGTAGAACGAAACGCGGCTTCTGTTTCCACTGCTTGGACTAAAGCTGCTCGCAGGGTCGTTGGGCGTCCAAGGCGTACAATTTGTTGAATCTGGACATCACCAATGGCGTCCAGAAATGAAGCGGTAGCCAAGGTACTTATGGTGTCGGGGGAAGAGCTTGGAAAGGATTTTCGTGCAAGACGTTCGATGCTGGCTGCCAGCTCTGGGAAAGTCTCGCCAGAACGTTGACGGCGAGAGCGCAGTTCCGCATAGTGAAGTTGTTCAAGGTGAGAGTCGCCGAACCGAGCGTCCAGGGCAGCGATTAAGGTAGGATAGTCGTGACGGAGGTCTGCTGGGATAGTCTCTAAGATTTCGACGGCCTTCCCCCGGAGGTAAGACACCAGGGCTCTTGCTTTGTTTGAGTCGTTCCAGCCGTTGGCTTCTGCGATCGTTTCAAACTGCATCTGATAGGCTTCCCAGGAAACTGTTCCGTCAAATGGTTGCGGTTTCAATAGAAATGCGCCGTGTGCCGCACTACCTTGAGGAGCCGTACTGCCTCGGAAATGTTGGGGTGCGGGCCCGGCTTGTTGTAGTTGATTTCGGAGGGCCTGGACTTCCAACTGCAACTGGCGCACCTGGACTTCCGTGGGATCCTGGTTTGCAGCGCCCAAAGCAGATTGATCTTCCAGGTCACGAACGTCATCATCGTTGCGGTCTCCGGCGTGGGAGCGAGAGCGGGTGAGAGGCATATCCCACCGCTGCCACCAAAACTGCAACGATAATTATCCTCAGTCACTCAGTCGAGCCGTCCCGTTCTCAGTTCCCGTCGTCTTTTTCTTCCTTTACTTTCTTCTCGTAACAATATATAAACGTAGAAGCCACCCAGGGTCAAACAAACTTGGAAGGTTCAATTCAACATGTATAAGTTATACAGAAACCGCGACGTTTCGAAGGGGGACGCAAGTCCCGCTTGAGGAAGAAGGGTCCCCCTTCGAAACGTCGCGGTTTCTGTATAACTTATACATGTTGAATTAAACCTTCCAAGTTTGTTTGACCCTCGGTGGCTTCTACTTTTATAAAAATACGCCTACAGCCTACTTAGCCCCAAGATGTCATTATATATATATATATATATATAATGACATCTTGGGGCTAAGTAGGCTGTAGGCGTGTGTGTATATATATATATATATATATATATATATATATATATAGATATATATATATATTGTAACGGTAAAGGTAGAAGAGGTGAACTAATACCCCTGTTACACGGGCACCCTTAACCGTGCTTAACTCAGCTTTAACTGCTGTTACGTGGCACCACGGTTACCGCACTATACTTTCGGACAGCTATTTCATAAGAAGTGAAGAGCGCGTGTGTACTGCTTTGATGGGTGCTCAAGATGCTCAAGCGCACGTTCGCCCATAGCTTTGACTGCATAGCCGCAGAATGTTGTCCGCAAGTATTGTGCGCTAACTGTGGCTTAGTGTAACAGCAGTTAAGTGCGCCCGTGTAATACCCCTGTTACACGGGCACACTTACCGCAGTTAACTCAGCTTAACTGCTGCTGCGTGGCACCACGGATACCGCACTATACTTTCGGACAGCTATTCCATAACAAGTGAAGAGCGCGCGTGCACTGCTTCGATGGGTGCTCAAAGATGCTCAAGCGCACGTTCGCCCATAGCTTTGACTGCATAGCCGCAGAATGTTGTCGGCAAGTGTTGTGCGCTAACTGTGGCTTAGCGTAACTGCAGTTAAGTGTGCCCGTGTAACAAGGGTATAACAAGGGTATAACGGTAGTAGTAGAAGACTAAGAGACAAGACTGGAACGGCGGTTTTTGGTTTACCCGTAACAAATGGTGGCAGTGGTTTTCTAAACAGCATGAATACCCGCTCCCACGCAGTAACAGTGGAGACACCGTGGGCCGAGCTTACTGAACAGCTCTACAACCGGTTGGCAGAGAAAAGCGCGACAGATGCCGCAACTCAGCTTGAACAGTCCGACAGTCGCCTCGCCGCCCGCGTCACTCACGTTGAAGAGAACGTGAACCAACGACTCACCGAGGTTCACCACCACCACCTCACGTCTGTACAAGACCGCCTGCAACACCTTGAAGGAGCTCTCCCAACCATGCGACCAGGAGACTCAGGTGACCTTCCTACAAGTTCAAGAGACATCTACCGTACGTCGCCGCCCACCCGACGAAGCTGAGAGACCCCAGGCTCGACTTGCTCATCAATATTCCGATGGTATGCGCCTCAAGCCTCCAACTTTTGATGGACTTGGATCTTGGCGCGCATTTATCATCCAATTCGAAACGGCAGCCCAACACAATGGGTGGCATTCCCATGGCAAGGCTGCAGCCCTGGTCGCCCAGCTCCGTGGGAAAGCCGCCAACTTCCTTGAAAGTGTACCGGATTCAAGTCGTACCACGTATGAGCTCCTCCTCCAAGCACTAGAAGCTCGTTTTAATGATACTCATCTACAGCAGCTACATCTCACGTCACTCAACACCTATCACCAGGGCACAGAGTCACTCCAAGAACTGGCCGGCACTATCGATAGACTGGCAAGAAAAGCACTTCTAGGGTGCTCCGAAGCCACGCTTCACCTGGTGACTACATCAGCTTTCATAGATGCCATCCACAACTCCGAAATTCAGCGATTTGTGCGGCTCGCTCGTCCAACCACACTCAGCGCTGCACTGGGTCACGCGCTGGTAATGGACGCGGCGAACAGAGCCACCACCTCCACCGCCCGACCCATAATTCAGAATCCTCTACCCAACAACTCGCAGTACAGGCGTCGTAGGCCTGACTGGCGCCACTGCTTCAACTGTGGACGTCCAGGTCACCTTGCTCGCTCCGGGCCCGAATCCAACCTCTCAACATCAGGAAAACGCCCACGTAGGCCCGACGGGGCAGGGTCCCGCGTAGATCACGAAGTCCCTCTGGCCGCAGCGTCGGTGAGCAGGTCGCTTACACCTCGCCTTTCAATTCAAATACACGGAGTCACGCAACCAATCGATGCCATTATAGACACGGGGGCTGGTGTGAGCGTCATTGATGCTGCCTTGCTGCGATCGACGGACCACGCGGTAGAGGCCACTGACTGTAAGGACACTCGACTGGTGTCAGCAAACAGTACTCTCATACCTTACCTGGGGCGTTGTGAATTGACCGTCGAAGCTCTGGGCAAGGACTGTAAATCTTTGTTTTTTTAATTGTGGAAAATTTAAACCCACCAGTAATTCTCGGGTGTGAGTGGTGTTCCGAGGTGGAGTTGCTAGTATCCTTTGCATGTGGCCACGCTGCTTTGTCATCATCACAGCCATCTAAGTCCCAGATGACGTCGGAGGACACGTTTCTCTCGATCCATTGTGATGATCCCAAGCCGGACATTAAACAATTTAATACATTTTTCTACTACTTCTACTGTCTACTGCTGTACTTGACTAAGTGTTTCCGAATACTTTCGGGTAACATCCAACTGGTAGCCAGAACATCGGTTGAAGTTTTCTGTCGAACATGGGTGCAAGTTTTCTATCCTCTGTTACCTCTGAAGTTCACCCACGATCCCTCCACCTTCTTGGTCCTCTCCATGCTAGACGTAACGATTCTGAAGTCTTCAGCGGTCTGGGTTCAAGCATCAATTCAGGGTAATCGGCGTTCAGGAGATTTTTTAGTCGAAGCGGTTCTTAGTTTCACAACCTGGGACCGAATTTGCAACGCCTCGCTGCCTCATCTCTTCGAGACGAGGTGCTCTTAACATTCTAGTAGTTAACTTGGCCACTGATAACATTCACCTTAAGCGAGGTGAAAATTTAGGAATAGCTTTTGAAATATTGCCAGAGACCATGATTGCAACCGTTTCGTGCTCTCCGGTGGGACCCACCTCGGAGAGCAGACTCAGCAAAAATGACAACATTCCGTGGACTGAATTAAACTTTGGACCAGACCTAACAGCAACGCAGAGGGAGTTCATACAGTCGTTACTTAAAAAGTTCCGTCACTGTATAGCCATTACAAAACAAGAATCGGGATGTACGCCTTTAAATCGCCACACTATCAACACCGGTGACCACGCGCCAATACATCACCAGCCCCGACGAGAGTCGACCTCTGAAAGACAGGAGATCAGCGCTCAAGTGGACGATATGCTCCGGAGAGGCGTAGTGGCACACTCCAAAAGCCCATGGTCATCACCCGTCGTGCTCGTCAGAAAGAAGGACGGCTCGACAAGGTTCTGTATAGACTACAGAAAGTTTAACAGCATTACTAAGCCTGATGTGTATCCCCTGCCTCGGCTTGATGATGCTCTCGATCGGCTCCAGGGTTGCCACTACTTCACGACATTAGACCTCATTTCAGGATACTGGCAAGTTGAACACGAGTCAAACGACGCTGAAAAATCAGCCTTTGTGACACCCGACGGGCTGTTTGAGTTCCGGCGTTTACCATTTGGTTTGTGTAATGCGCCGGCGACCTTCAAGCGTCTCATGGACAGGGTTCTCGGCCGTCTAAAATGGACCATGGCATTAGTCTATCTCGACGATGTAATCGTCTATGCCGACCGTTTCGACGAACATCAGCAACGTCTAGGTCTTGTTTTAGACGCCCTCACGAACGCTCGACTCCGTCTAAACCCATCCAAATGTTTTTTTGGGTACAGTGAAGTAACCTACCTTGGTCATGTGGTCAGCAAAGGCAAAGGTCCACTAGCATAAAGCAACTGAAGAGTTTTCTGGGTTTCGCATCTTATTTTTGTCGCATCGTCAATAACTTCTCTGCTAAAGCTGCTCCCTTGAACCAACTTCTGAAAAAAGACACAAAGTGGAAAGGGGGCGAAGACGAAGCTGCATCTTTTGAGGATTTGAAAACATCCCTCCTCGAACCGCCCACGCTTGCACATTTTGTGGAGGACGCCCCAACGTTCCTTCACACAGACGCCAGTGGAGAAGGGTTAGGTGCCGTCCTTCTTCAGCGAGACAGGGATGGTCGGGAACGACCCGTTGCCTATGCAAGCAGGAAGCTGAGTGAACTAGAGAGTCGGTGCCACAATTCCGAACTGGAATGTCTCGCGGCGGTTTGGGCTGTAGAAAAATTTCGCCCTTATATCTATGGCAAGCGTTTTCACGGTGGTCACGGATAACGTAGTATTGCGGTGGCTTCAATCCAAAAGCGACCTTACCCCGAAGTTAACAAGATGGGCCATGAAGCTGCTAGAGTACGACTTCTCTATTGTTCACCGGAGTGGGAGGGACCATCAAGATGCTGATTTCCTGTCACGTAATCCGATAGAGGAGCTACAAGTTCTTCCTGTGTCTTCAATCTTTGATCTGCAAAACATGCAATCGGAAGACGCCGACGCATCGGAAATAATTCAGTTGCTTACGGTCGGAAGCAACGATTCATCTTCACTTTCTACACGACGACTGCGTTGCTTGTAAAAACATTACGAGCTACGAGATGGTCTACTTTGCCATCGTTCACGTGTTTCAGGGCCGTGGCTTCCAGTTGTCCCCAAGAAAGCTAGGCAAAATATCTTGAAGATGTGCCATGACGCTTCGACCTCAGGGCATCTCGGATAGCATCGAACGCTTGACAAGATCCTGCGAAGATTCTGGGGGACGGGTTTGAGGGACGACGTTCGGCGGTACGTCGCTTCATGTACAGTTTGTCAAATGCGCAAAACGCCACCGAACCTAGCAAACCAGACCTTCAACAGATACCACCCCCAAGGAGTCCATTCGAAGTATTAGGAATAGATCACCTTGGTTCCTTCCCGAAATCAGATACTGGCAACAGGCACATTATTGTGGCGACCGACTACTTAACGAAGTGGGTTAAGGTCAAAGCAGCTCCCGATACATCAGCGATGCACCTTGTCAGCTTCGTAAATAACCATCTAGTGTTGCGGCACGGAGCTCCGCGGATGATAATCTCTGACAGAGGAACGTCGTTCATGTCGCGTTCTTTCAAGAACACCCTTAGAAATTACGGGATTCAACATGCAGCGGCCTCACCCTACCACCCTCAAACAAATGGTCTTGTCGAGCGCACCAACCACACATTGGTCAATGTAATGGCAGCATTCGTCAACGCGTCCCACAAGAACTGGGACCAATAAGTCTGCACAGCCGCGTTTGCACTAAATACGTCTCAACAAGAAACGACGAGTCAATCGCCATTTGAGCTGGTCTACGGGAGACTCCCCACGCTTCCAGAGGAGACGGCAATCGAGATGACATGGACTCGCCGGGCAGAAGACTATGATGGCAACTTTTCCGCCCGATTAATCGAAGCAAGGGAAAGAGCTCGACTGGCCATCCTTCACAAGCAGTCACTGCATGCAGGGCGTCTAAGAAGAGTAAATGGGAGTCCGTCGTTCAACCCGGGAGACTTAGTGCTTCTTCGAAGTCATTTCAGACGCCCACAGCGATCAGAGAAATTAATGCCAAGGTACTGCGGACCCTTTAAAATAAGCAAACAGCTCGGTCCGGTAACATATCGCCTCGAGAAGCTTCGGACGCTGCCTCAACCAGGTAGACATCGGACTCTCACTGCTCACGTTGGCCAACTGAAACATTACGTAACGCGCAATGAACAAGCTGCTGCTGTCCGAGACGGACAGCCCAGTGCACGGGAGGGGCGAGTGTAACGGTAAAGGTAGAAGAGGTGGACTAACGGTAGTATTAGAAGACGAAGAAACAAGACTGGAACGGCGGTTTTTGGTTTACCCGTAACAATATATTTATATATATATATATATATATATATATATATATATATATATATATATAAACACACACACAGACCAAGATATTAATTTACCGCTTTCTTGAAAAAGTCAGTGTGTTGTGGTGAGAAGCAAGGACTATAATTTGGGCAAACGATCACCTTTTTTTCCGAGATGCTGGTCAACCAAGGCCGATGATGATGATTTTCGGGTTTGTACCAATGCGGAGCGCAAGCTCGTCTGCCTCTTGCACAAGGGTTGCGATGATATCAGAACTCCGGGCTCTAATTGGCTGATTGAAAGAAAAATATAGTGGGTAGACTACAAGGCATCTATCATTGAGGTCTACCCACTATCCTATCAATCAAAGCCAATCAGAGCTTGACGTTGTTCTGACGTCACTGAAACTCCTGCGCAAGCAGACGACTTGCTCTCCGCATAACTCAGTCTCTCCCGACTACTGGAATCTCAGAGGCCGTGGTAATGCGGCCAGGGGGCATAGTACGGGGGACTACTCATCACGACACGTTAAACAAAAACCTAAAACGTGTTACTTTTTTTAATTAGTAAAATATATGCATATGATTTCCATTAGAAACTTGCTGAGCATCATCGTAGAACAATATACCACTCGTGCAACTGCACGCGAGGCTGGGGGTGCGAAGTAGAGGGGTGCAAAGCTATCGATAGTACTATCGATAGTCGCCAGAAATCTGACTATCGATAGTACAAAAACTATCGATAGTACTATCGATAGTCGACCATCAAAAAAATATCGATTGTACTATCGATAGTCGACTATCAAAAACCTATCAATAGTACTATCGATAGTCGACTATCGATAGTCCACCATCGAAAGGCTATGGGTAGTATTATCGATAGTCGACAATCGGAAAATTATAGTTAATCGACTGTCGTAAAACTATCGGTAGTCGACTATCATAAACCTATCGATAGTACTGTCGACGATTTACTATCGATCGTTTTGCCACACTAGTAGTTTGGGTCGCTCCCTCTTCTGTTTTTCTCTCTCTAATTTTTTTTAATGGGACACCACTTAGCCCAAACACTTACCATTCCAACTTTGGGTCAACTTTCAGTGATGACGAAGACGGGAGTTTGGGCGACGAGAGGAGAAAGGGAGGCGAGGGGCGGTGCGGCAACTGTGTTCACTCTAGTGGTGCAAAACTATCGATAATATCGATTGTCGCCAGAAATTCGACTATCGACAGTGGAAAAACTATCGATAGTCAACTATCGAAAAACTATTGATAGTCGATTATAGAAAAACTATCGATAGTACTATCGATAGTCGACTATCGATAGTTCTAAGACACTATCGATATTTCTGGTCAATTTATCGATAGTTTTGCATCACTAGTGCGAAGACGCGCCCACGCAGCTTTTACATCTCTGCGTTTTTGTACTGCCGACCATGTGCCCGTTAAACTGTAGGGGTCGCTTTAGCGCACCCCCATGCTTTCCACGCGCCCCATATCTTTCTAAAATATAATGCGGCGCTTTTTCCTGGCGCTCAGCGAGTTTCTAATTAGATCCACGTTTATTCTCACCAATCAAAAACAAATTCAAAAGTAGTTCACTGTTCCGTTTATCGTGAAGATTTGCCCACTCTATCCTGCACCCCGGCTGTATACACAAACTCAACTATGACGTTACGGCACTGCGGCTGCGCTCGTTTTGGCACTTCATGCGTATGCGCTTCACGGGAATCTGGTTTCTGCGCAAGCGCAATGCTCACACCTGGTACAACTCACCTGCAGAGGTACCGCATTAGAGTAGTTTTTACTGCTTTATTAAAAAAAACTGTAAAGACTAAAAAAAAGAACAAAAAAACACCCTCCCTACTGATTTTAGTTAAGATGATAAAACAAGTCCTAAAACATCCAAATTACGTTCTCTTTATTGAAAACTGGATTGAGTCAAACGCACCTCGTCTGACCAACGCATGAAAAAGTAATGGTTTTAACGCGAGTGAGTCCTTCACTCAACGGCATCCAAGACTGCGGGCTTCGGATCCGCCGTCTTGGTCCCCCTGAACCCGCAGGAGCGCCGAAGATGACTTACAAGATTGTTGTAGCCAACCGTATCCCCGCATTTAACGCACGGTAGCGGATAGAACTGGCAAGAGCCATAGCGCTTGGAAGGGGTAACGTGGTCGTTCATGTCGCTCAGAGAGCCTTCATACTTGCAACCGTAGCCAGTGTTAGGACAGCGCACACGACGCACTGATAGGCTGCCTTCGGGCAAACAGCAGGAGGTTTTAACTTCCCAGTCAATGTCGTCCAGAGGACATTTTGGAGGCTTCTCTTTCTGGATGAGGGAATAGCAGCCCTGACAGAGAAAATGTCCACACTTCGCCACGTAGTAAGATTTGGTGATCGTGTTGCACAGTTCACACGACATTATTTTATCTACCGGATCCAGGAACTCCAGCTGTATGTTGTCCAGAAACGGGTAGAAGCCTTTGATCATTTTCACTTTGCGCTCCATCGTCACCGATGATGTCAATGGGCAGACAACGGAACTCGCAGGGTCTTTTCGCTCTTCCTGCGAATAATAAGGCATATCATGAGCGCTTACAGAAAATCGTAGATGACCCCCTACGAATTGTAAAAACAGAGCGGCATTTCCTTGGCGTGTTTGCAATAATTGGGAAAGAAAATAGTATACAAATATTTCAATGAACAGCGCTACACATTGTCAAAACTTTCTCACAGCTCCAGATCTAGACGCAAATATTGGATACAGATCCAAGCACGGACCAAACCAAGCAGAAACGAATTTCTTGACGACAACGAAAATGAGTTCCAAAGGCCTATTTTTCTATGCTCATACTGTCAGACGACGCCCTTTTGAATAAATATCGATTTCGCTAAAGGATATTTTTGCTAAACGAGCTGCTGTCACACTGGTAAAATGTTATTAGAGGGCAGCTCTTAGGCGCCCGTTTCCGAGTTTCGCGGCGTCGGTGTAACAGCGATAAGCTTAGCGGGAAAATTGACGTCACGTGATGCCAACACCAATTCGATCTCACGCTGAATTTAGCGGAGAAAATGACGTCACGTGACTTGGTGTCACGTCACCTATAAACAAATCACATGCGGAGGAGGAGGAGGGGAGAGGGGGAGAAGGAGAAGGAGAAGAAAACGCTCACCAAACGTTTCCTTAGTATAGACCGTTTTTAGCTGTTCATAATAAAATCTCAGTTAAAATAAGATATTTGCTTTAATCGTTGTTAATTACGTTAGTTCTTTGTGCAATAAACAATATATTTGAAATCTCCCTACAGTACTTAGTCCTTTGAGAGTCATTTTCGATTATGTAGTGCGGGGGTCTCCAAACATTTGTGGCTAAGGCGCCGGATCGGGGAAGCGTCGCTGTCTCGAGGGCCGGAAAACAAATAAGCAAGTATAAATGAGAAAATCCTAAATGCATAATCCCAAATAAGGATACAAACGCAAAATTAAAAGTTAGGTAAAAATAATAATATAATGTATGCTGGATGAAAATTAAATATTTAGCTAATTAAGACACTGTACAATAATGGGGCCCAAGAAAACTCGCCAGACATAAATCAAAGCACGTATAGCAACTTTGGTATGCTCACACAGAGAAGGCTAACGCGAGTAACATAACTATAATGCTGACAATATGCAATATATGCGACAAAGGACACTAAATGCTATATACAGGGTGGAACAAGGAGACGGCAGGCTCTTTAAATCGACCGGAAAATTCGGTTTCTTAACCTATCGCGCTACGACTTTGTGCAGCGTTGCCCACAGATGGTGCATTTTTTTTTGTAAAATTTTCAAAGAGCGAACTTACCTGAGGAAAAAGTAAAGAAAGAAAAAGGCTTAGCTCCTATGGAAACGCAGCGACGCCACCGGTCTTCAAAGAGCACGGCGCCGTTTCCCACGGGACACAAGAGGTGGCGCAACGAACGCCGCCAACGAACGAGCATACGGCGCGCCAGCGTCTTTAGCAGACAATCTTTTCGACTCAAAAGCGGCGCGCGTTCCGCAGGCGGCGACAGTCGCAGAAACAAAAACAGGCGCGGTAACAACAAGCAACTGCAGTTCCTTGTCTGCTAAATACGCCGGCTCTTGGAGTCGTCTGCTCGTTCGCTGGCGGCAGTTGGCGTCCCGACCGCTTGCGCCATCTCTTGTCTCCCGTGCGAAACGGCGCCGTGTTGTTTGGAGACCGGTGGCGTCGCTGCGTTTCCATAGGAGCTAAGCCTTTTTCTTTCTTTACTTTTTCCTCAGGTAAGTTCGTTCTTTGCAAATTTTACAAAAAAAATGCACCATCTGTGGACAACGCTGCACAAAGAGCCTGCCGTCTCCTTGTTCCACCCTGTACATGGGAACGCGAGGGAATTTTAACGCACGTAGTCGCCCAGATAAGAAAGTAAGGGGACTAAGCATAGTGATGCTGGTGATGCAAATGCCCAATGAATAATAAAATGAGAAGACACGCTTTACGATGGCAGTTCCCTTTATTTATTTTTTTTTTTCTAACATCTTCGCTTACGCGGTTCGCGCGCGTTCCGGCACCGATTTCCTACGAGCGCTTATTTTTGCACCGGCAGCAACAGGCTTGCTGGGAGCGGACCGCGGGCCGGGTTTGACTAGAAGGACCAGGGCCAGCGGGCCGGTCGGAAAACCTCCGCAGGTCGGGGTTTGGAGACCCCTTCGCTAGTACATGCAAAATTTTATATATCTGATGTTTAAAGGGACTATGAAATGGCATTTTTACTTTTGCCCAATGACTTTTAGATCGAACCTTCGATTTTCGCTGAACGCCGAACAGGCGTCCGTTTTCGTTTCGGTTTATTAACTTCTACACGAAAAAATATTGAAATATCGAGTTTTTCTTCTTCTCAAACGCACCGCAAAACAAGCCGCGTAGTAGTTCTGACCGTCGTGATATGGCACCGGGCAGTAGGAAAATGGGAGCGTTAGCGGCGAGCTGCTGTTGTGCCGGTAGGTTTAATCACAGAGTTTTACTGCGCAGAAGGCGCCGATTCCACAGACATGGTTTCTGAATCGACGCCTTCGATCACCGCGATAACCATGGACACATCGCAGCTGAGCGAAATTCAATTGGGTGATTTCATCTCAACTTAGGCACAAATTTTGGGTCAATTTTAAAATTTTTGTAAAAAAATACATGATTTTTGCAATTCCTATAATAAAAGAAGGCACAAACGGCGAGTTCGTCGGATTTATTTCTCTCCAGTTATGGACCATTGAAGCGGCCAAGGTGGAAACTGACGTTTTTCCAGGCTATCGGGGATGCCATATCACACTCCATCCCTTTTCCCTACTCTTTATGCTACATCAAAATAACTTTTTGGAAACACTCTCTAGATATGCTTTTTTATGCTAATTAATCGTCTACGTTATAAGATCCTTAATGGTCTTTGTTTTAATTGTTGAACCACCTCTCTGCGACGATATTTGACGAAGTTCACCAAGCTGCGCTGTGTGACCTAATCAACATATTTTTATGACCTTTACATCACCGTAAAGCTCCAATTAAGCTCTTTGTTTTAGTATAATTTGAATACTTTGCGCTTAATATATATTGCGCCACATGTGCCTGAAGAACGAATATTCCGAAAAACTATCAAGTTTAAACTCGATTTTCTAAACAAAAACATCTTTTATTTCTTTTATTTTTCTATTTACAGTTAGATAATATGGCGGTCTATCAGGAACTACCAACATAAATTTTAATATATTGTTTGTATGGCCGCTATTAAGACTCGAATCTCGTGCTACGAGTGTTTTCAACGGGACTTCGCACAGGCGCTCTGCTAAGCAGAAGTTTGGCCTATGTAAGATTTTTTATTTTTCGTTAGCAGTTATCTCAATATCCAACCATAAACATCAATGAAATTCGGAGTAGCGCACATAAAAAAATGTTTAGAAGTCCGTATCCACAAATGCGGGCACAGCGCTTACTTCCTCCATATTCTGGGGAATGCAGATCGTTAGAGAATTCCTCTGGGGCCTTTTGCTTTCGGCTTTGAGTTTGAAATACTGAACTTGATATGTAACTGTCATATTTTCTTATGTCAAACTGATATTTAGTGCGTATACATATGCACGATTTAGTATCTGACGCTTAGGAAGTATGGTTTATTTTGTGCACATACGGACTCTTCCGTAAAATAACGAGCATTTCGTAGCGTGTAAGGCTTCAATTGTGTTAGTCACGTGTTTAGGTTTCATTTCTATTTTCCGTGATTCATGCCGCGTTACCTAGAATTTTCCCTGTTGACATAAGTTTGCCCGGGAGTCTAGATGTTACGCATCTTCTCCGTCAATACATAGGGCGAAGCTCACACACCTTGCAAATCACCATAGTGCCAAGTAAATAAATATTGTTAGGATAAATATTGTTGCGTTACTGGCTTTTACGCTCAAATATTGAGGTAAGTCCTAACATTAAATGGAAAACCTTACATAGGTCAAATCTCTGCTCAGCTGAGCGTCTATGCGAAGTTCCCGTTCAAAACTCCCATAAGCACGAGATTCGAGTCTTATAAGTGGCCATACAAACACTATATTACAATTTCTGTTGGTAGTTCCTGACAGACTACTGTATTACCTAACTGTGAATAAAAAATTAAAGAAATAAAAAGTGTTTTTTTTTAGTAAATCGACTTCAAACGTGCAAGTTTTTCTAAATATTCGTTTTTTAGGCAAATGTTCCGCGTTACATGTTTAGTGCGAAAATTTCAAATAATACAAAAAAAAGAGCTTAATTAGAGCTTTACGGTGATGCAAAGATCATAAAAATATGTTTATTAGGTCGCACAGCACAGCTTGCTGAACTTCGTCAAATATTGTTGCAGAGGCGGTTTGGCAATTAAAAAACAAACATTAAATGTATTATGACCTAGACGCTTTATTAGCATAACTCGCCGTTTGCATCTTCTTTCATTAATGAAATTCACAGGTAGCTACTAAAAATTTCAGAGGAGTTAATTATGAGTTAGTGCATTTTTGTGAGTCACTTGGATTACAGGGCGACAAGGGAACAAAACCAAAATGTGGGCTTGTATAGCCGCATGACATTTTCTGTTTATTTTACTTTATAAAGTACTGAAAGAGGTAGCTAGAGAAAAACAGTTAGCCAAATCAAAGGTAGGTTTTTTTTAAAAAATTGACCTCCGATTCGCAAAATTTTTGAAATTGCTCTTGCTTTAAGAGAAAATACTGCCCTTTCTCCTTTAAAGCACAACATCAAATTTGTTATCATTAGAAGGAGTATACACTAAGCTTTCTCAAAATACTTAATATGTTAAGACACCTCATATAGGTCACACGGAAGAGTTGGTAAACTTTGACAAGTTGAGATGAAACCACCCAATTAGATATGATGCACTACAGCGACAGCATGGGACTGGTCCCATACGCCGGCCCGAGGCGCAGCAGGTCGTCAGCACTACATCCGCTTCTCCGCCGCCGTCAGCCGTTTCCGCGGTATCTCTAAAAAGAAGGGGACGCGCTATAACTCACTGGCGGAGGAGAAAATGCAGTTTTCTATGGGCTCAAGCTTTATTAACTTTTATTTTGTCAGGATACGCTTGAAGGGCAGAGTGGATAAAAAAAAGAGAAAGGTGCAGCACGCCGTCTTGGACGGTCACGACTTTACTGATAGTACAAACCTCGCCACACGCCTTTGCTACGATTGCATAAGACGATGTAATCTTAGCAGAGATATAGCAACGTAGAAATATGATTTGGTGATCCCATATCCATTGCAATCGTTCAAGGAGTGCTAACACTAATCACTTTTCTCGGGCGATGAAAACGCGTCATATTTCGTATCCCTCATACACAGACCTTTAAATAGAGTACGCACCAGCAATACCTTGAACATTTCGCACATGGAATGCGCGAAATAAGAAATCCAGGCGATGTTCGAGGACACGAATTTTAAGAAAGCACCACTGTAGGCGGAGTGAACAAAGACGACGGCACGAGCGTTTCTGCTGTCTTGCGGGGGGCCGCCAGAACATCGCCGAACGAATAGATGGATCTTCTATTCTAGGACGTGCTGGGTTATCGCGACACACGACAAAAATTCAGTCAAGGTTAGCGCTCTACGCGGAACGATGAGCTTCGACCACGCCGACCACGTCGACGATCACCACCGACGCCATGTTTTTTTAGCAGAGCAGGAACCACGGCCGGCGCAAGCGCAGTCTTATCTTTCTCTTGCTTCGTTTACCACACAATAGATGGCGCATAGCTCCGAGCATTATAAAAATCGGCAATTTCCGTCACATCGGTAATTATTCAACAAAATGGGGATCAGGAAATTCTTTAACGAAACCTTTAAGAAACATTCGCCGGCCATTTATTGTTTATGATCACGGTGTTGGTGAGGTAGGCTCTTTATCCAATAGGCAACGTGGATTTGGCTTACGTGCATTGGCACCGCGGATGCATCGCAGTGCAAAGGCAGAGAGTTTCGAAGGAAAGAAGGTATAGACCGACACGCGGGCTTGACGTCACGGTGCTGCGGTGGCGCTGCGATCGCGCCGGAGCCGGGTGGTGCGGGCAGAAG
The DNA here is from genome assembly GCA_013358835.2 of Ixodes persulcatus. Classification (NCBI taxonomy): domain Eukaryota; kingdom Metazoa; phylum Arthropoda; class Arachnida; order Ixodida; family Ixodidae; genus Ixodes; species Ixodes persulcatus. The sequence continues at coordinate 4,223 of JABSTQ010008740.1, read as the reverse complement.
GGCGCACGTTTTGCATGGGCGTCATAGCAATTCAGCTTGCCGCAAAGCTGTGTAGCCGTTAATTGCAGCGAAAGGTACAGCAAAAGTAGCGGAGTGAGTTTCCACAAGTTCCCTGCGGACTCTGAAAGGAGCAGAAGGTGGATAATATCCGTAGATCGAAAACAATGGTCGCCTCGGACGGACGACCCTTTGTGCGGCAAGCACTTTCTTGAAGGCAAGTGTGGCTTCCATCTCAATCTTGGTCCCGAGGCTTGCTTATGTGCAGGAAAACTGTCGTCTGATCGAGACCACCCAGATTTTGTTCCTACGGTGTTGGCGCACAAAGCACCGGCCAAGCACTCGTTGGCGGCAACGCGTTACTGGTAACGCGTTACTTTTCTCAGTAACGTAGAAGCGCACTCTTTACTTTTTTTAGGACAGTAACAGGGAACGTAATTAGGTTACTTATTTCGAATAACGCGTAACGTAGTTAGGTTACTCGTTACACATACTTTCCAAGACCTGAAAGGGTAATTTTGTTTTTCGTGCTTTCATACTTCGTTTCACCTTCAGCCCAGACGCCACCGACGCCACGAGTTGATGGTACCAATCAGACAGCATCAAATGGGCACCATCATGGCGTTCGTCATGTTTATGTACCTGTTCTGTTATCGCTCAAAAAATTAGAAACAAGAACGGCCCAGTTAAATGCGCTTTTGACGCTGCTTGATTAGTCCCATTAGCTGGTAGCTTCGGCTGCATCTGGACTTAAGCTGAAACGAAGTATAGGCGCCAAGTCATTAATTTTCTTCAGCGTGACAGAAGATTCCCCCTCTTTTCTTTTTTTCCTCCCCCCCTTTCCTCCTCCATTTTCCTCCTCGCTTTTTACGGCCTTCTCGCACCAGTGCTAATGGGCTTACCGGCCCCCCGACAAAATCCTCTGTAACCCTTCAAGGTTCTCTGCTTCGATCCGAAACATCAGGGATTAGTTAGGCAGGCTGGATATGAGCTCGGAGGGGTTCGGGCTGGCTCGCTTTTCTTCCTTTTTTTTTTTACTCTTTTTCTGCAGTTCTAAAACACATTAGATACTTCCGCATGCGGCCACATACGCTACAGCACCGCATATTTATCTCGAGTGAACGGAACTCGAACATCACAGCAGAAGGAAAACAAAAGGTCAGTATTTTTATTTGAACTTTGAGCTCTACCCAGAGAGTTGAAAATTGGTCGTTCTAACTACGGCACGCTGAAGAGGGATTGTATCACTGTTTCGTTTTTTTCTTTTGTTCAAAGTAATAATCATGAGTAAATACAAGTAAAAAATATTGCAGCAAGAAGGTGAAGCATGTAAAATTAGTTGCATTTTGACAATATAGTCATGTATCGAAATGAACACAGTCTGACCATTTCTTGCGCATAATATATATGTTCGTACTACAGGTGTTTTCTAGAGTAACGGCCGCCTCGTTGAAGCAACTAAGAAGAGTAAAAAACGAACTTCCATAAAAAGTGAAACGGTTTATTGTATGTTTCATGGATCCTCAGCCTTTGAAAAAATTTCTTCGTGGCCAAACGTGCATTTAGTTTCTGACAACAAATGTAACTGAAAACTCCACAGCCGACAAATATCTTGCGCATCAGCAAAGAGAGCGGGAAACACGGAGACTGAACCGTAAAATCACGAATTTCTTCGCGTAAAATAGTGCAACTAGCTATAATAGCATATTATGCCATTTATTAAAAGACAGCAGGTATTTCGGAGTTTTCATTCTCTTCTGTTCCCATTTGTTCGCAGATTAACAAATGGAACGCCCAGATAGCCTCTGCAGCGCTTGCATAATTGTTCGGGGCTCCGTCAGGGTGGGCGAAGGCCAGCAGCCATTTCCAAAAAGGACCCAGGAGTTCGGAAGGTGTACCACCGCAAGTTTTCGAGCTGCTTGGCTAATTTAGGCGTCTGGCGTTGCCCGGCCTACTTAGAAAAGAAGCGGAACAGCGGCCAGCTGAACGTCATCACCAAGCGGGAAATCATGCCAAAATGCGTCCTTGAACACTTGCGAGATCTGTACCCGAACCCAGCCGGGATTCACTACAATTACTAATTAATCTATGAAACAGCTATAAAAAGAGGGAGGCTTAAACGATTCGGCAATTTTTGAATATAGTCATGCGGGCTAACTGCCCACAAGTACAGAAACAAAGAAATACAGTAAAAATTCAGAGCACTATTGTGTTTTTTGTGTCCCTACTTGTCTTTCGCGCTGTACGCCATTTAAAATAAAATCTATAATATCTGTAGATTATGCCTGGTTATGTTGACTCTAAAATAAAAAAAAATCAAGCAAGTTCGGCATCGTGCCACAATTTGTGCAAATACAATTTTATGTGGAATTCAACGTCAAAACAGTACTTCTGCCGGAAATATTGCATCCGGCGTTCTTCGTCTGCCTGAAGTTGTGAGCTACCGATCTCGGCTACATTACTTTTGGGTCCAGAAAATGTCACGCTCAGTAGAAAATTCGCCTTTTTTTACCAAAAGTACTGGAAATTATTTATTTTTTCAAACAAGTCGGGGTGATGCGTGTTTGCAGTAGAAAATTCGCCTTTTTTTTACCAAAAGTACTGGAAATTATTTATTTTTCAAACAAGTCGGGTGGTGATGCGTGTTTGAGTGTAGGACCTTTGACTGGGCACTCGTTTGCGCCAAGAGTGCAGTGCTTCCTTTCATGCTGCCTGCGACGAGTGTTGAAATTTGAATATTGTTAGAAATAAAACCAATTAACACCCATATTTTTTTTCTTTTTTTATAGTTGCGCTTTATACAGGCATTTAGATTTTGATTGTACCTTTTATTCATCGTCGTCTTCAATGAGAGAACTTGCCGAGGAGGCCGCGCTGTTCGCGGACGCGGCTTGACAGATAAGGTCGCGAAGGCTTTTCACGAATCTTTAAAGACTAAGCATAAAAATGAAAGACGTTTACAAATCTGTGTAACGCGAAAGTAGAACGCAGCCACTTTACGCCAATGAAACCAACTTTATGTTGTTAGTAAACGTCTTGCTAGAGTGACAGTATTTTTATTTATGCCTAATAAATTAAATGTTTAGGACTAATTACCCAATGTTTAAATGTATTAAGAACCGAAATGTCATTTGGAAAGTTCTACAGCTCCTTGAGAAATACCCGAATTAGCTTTTTGCAACCTGATAGGGCTCGCGTGGCTTTCTTCTGACCAGTTATAAAGCTCACGAAACATGACAAAATACCCCATGATGAAGTGCCCGCCCCATCATTAACTCAATTTCGAATGTCTCAAGATTTCTTTTTATCGGCCGAAAAAAAAAAAAGATACATGCAAGACGTGTGCCCTACGCTTTATTTATACCAAAAAATAAGTGCCCTCTGTTTTATATACAGCGTTGTTATTTCTTTTTTTTCCTACTAGATATTAGAAAAAAACGTGCAAATTAAGGCAATTGCGTTTTGTGGATGTGAGCTAAGCGGCCAGGCGAAAGTTAGGCTCAAGAAATAACGCAACAAAAACCGACTGATTACTTAACATTTGTTAATGAACCTTTTAATTATAAAAAAACGACATAGTTTACTTAGAAAGGTGTTGAGCACAATCAAAAGCCACCAAATTGTCCAGTGAAAATTAGCGCAATCCAGGTTCGTGTAGGTGAGCTATACGGCCAGGCGAGGATAAGGGTCAAGGAAGAACGCAACTAAAACCGGCTGATTACCTAAAGTTTGGGAATGAGCTTGTTAATTATAAAATAAAACGGCATAGTTTATTGAGAACGCTGTTGGTCATAATCGAAAGCCACTAAGTTGTTCACTGTAAATTAACGCAATTGCGGTTTGTGTAGGTGAGCTATACGGCCAGGCGAGGATTAGGTTCAAGAAAGAACGCAACTAAAACCGACTGATTGCCAAAAATTTGCTAATTCACCTTTTAATTAGAAAAGAAAACGGCATAGTGTACTTAGAAAGTTGTTGGCCATAATCGAAAGTCACCAAATCAACGTGCGTAGACTACTATATAGCGTCCTAATACGCCGTCCTTCTAATTTGGGCACGAAAATGGCGAAAATAGAGTTCTGATTTTATGTGGCCTCTATCTCCGCGTGACACAGCCCAACGCCATGAAGCCAGAGCGATAAATCATGCGCATCGCTGTGACAACGCCACTGTAGAAGGGGCGAGGAGCGCGGCGGCCGAAAAAATTGCGGTAACGCGATTCGCGT